>PITA01008082.1:33504-87158 GCA_004023965.1 Spilogale gracilis | reverse complement strand
CCTGGGTGGCTCAGTTGGTTAAGCGACTGCCTTCGGCTCAGGTCATGATTCCGGAGACCCGGGATCGAGTCCCACATCGGGCTCCCTGCTCGGCGGGAGGCCTGCTTCTCCCTCTCTCACTCCCCCTGCTTGTGTCCCCTCTCTCGCTGTGTTTCTCGCTGTCAAATAAATAAAATTAAAAAAAAATTAAAAAAAAAAATCTTTAAAAAAAAAAAAGAAAGAAAGGATGAATACCCAACTTTTGTAGCAACATGGACTGGATTGGAGGAGATTATGTTGAGTGAAATGAGCCAAGCAGAGAAAGTCAAGTATCATATGGTTTCACTTACTTGTGGTGCATAAGGAGTAATATAGAGGACAGTAGGAGAAGGAAAGGAAAAGGGAAGTAGGGTAAATCGGGGAGGGAGATGAAACATGAGAAACTTTGGAATCAGAAACAAACTGAGGGTCTTGGAGGGGAAGGGGTGGGGGGATAGGTGAGCCTGGTGGTGGGTATTAAGGGCACGTATTGCATGGAGCACTGGATGTGGGGCATAAACAATGAATCTTGGAACACTGAAAAATAAAAAATAAAAACAAAAATAAAATAAAAAAGAACTGGGCTTGAGTGCTGAGAACCTAAGCTCTGGGGCTGTCTATCATTTACTGACCTTTACCAATCACAAACTCTGTGCCTTGGAGTCGCCATCAATATACTAAGGATAATAATCCCAACCCTGGTTCCCCTCTCCTTGCAGGACTGTTCTGAGAACTAAATAGGAAATGGTGGCCAACGTTTTACTCAAATATAAGTAAAAATTTTAAATAATAAAGGAAGACAACAATGAAAATGCAGATTGTAGTAATAACTGCATTTGAGGAATATCTGGTACTGAGCGGCAAGAATGACAACATCAACAGGAACAACAACAAAAACCAACCACCTTCCCGCCAATACTGTTTATGCAATGCTTACTTAGGTGCCAGGCGCTATGGTCTGGTACTCTAGTTACATTATTTCAGTAAAAGCTAACAACAACTCTCCAAGTAAAAATCATTATCTGTATTTTCAGGTAAGGGACTTAAAACTGAGACTTACAAGAAAATTGCCCAACATCATAATCAATGCCCTCAGGTCCATATGACTCCAAAGTCTCTTCCAGTATATTCTTTTTTTTTTTTTTTAAAGATTTTATTTATTTATTTGACAGAGAGAGATCACAAGTAGGCAGAGAGGCAGGCAGAGAGAGAGGAGGAAGCAGGCTCCCCATTGAGCAGACAGCCCGATGCGGGCCTCGATCCCAGGACCCTGGGATTATGACCCGAGCCGAAGGCAGAGGCTTTAAACCACTGAGCCACCCAGGCACCCCAGTATATTCTTTTACTCAACACATTCCCTCTAAAAATGGGCTTGCAAATAATTGTGTAACTGGGAGATTCCTAGCACTCACATGCTAAGCTTCCTACATGTGACAGACAATAGTTCTGCCCTTCCCAGGTGGATAACCCCCAGTAAGCACTCACTCACAAAGACTGAGAGCATCTCACCAGCTCCACTAAAGATTTATACTCCCTGGGGCAGGAAATGAGGCCTTCCTGACCACAGGGCATTAGCCATGCTAATGGACTCGCTTCCATTCAGTTTTGTAACCACAAGGAAGGCATACAGTGAAGTCAAGTTTCCGGTTCCTGCAGCCAACTTCTCGCACTTGCAGGCTCCAGGCCTTTCCTGGAACTACCCATTACCAGCCTGTCTCCCAACAAGGGAGGTAGGGCCCCAGAGGCCAGAAACATGACAAAGGGACCTAGAACCTACTCCTAGCTCTGCTGTGGCTTTGTAGTCCAGAGAGTGCAGGTTTAGGCTTTACAATCAAGATCCTAACCCAGTCCTTCCTAACTGCTGGTAGGATAAACCTGCAAAAGTTATTCAAACTTTCTGAGCCTCAAATTTCTAATCAGTAAGAAGGAAATAATATTACCTACCTCACAGGGTTCTTATTACGACCAGTATAGCCACGTCTTTTCTATCTCTGCCTCCAATTCACCATGTTTAAAACTGGCACAATGATACCATCCTTCCTTACTCACCATTACCTTAATGCAGGTTCCCATACTCCAATCTGTTCTCCACACTATAAGACTTTCACATGTACCCAAAGGAAAGTGTGCTCTCTAGCACTTATATATGATTATTTTTTTAAAAGATTTTATTTATGTATGTGAAAGAGAGAGAGATCACAAGTAGGCAGAGAACAGGCAGAGAGAGGGGGGAAGCAGGCTCCCTGCTGAGCAGAGAGCCTGATGCGGGCCTCGATCCCAGAACCCTGAGATCATGACCTGAGCCAAAGGCAAAGCTTTAACCCACTGAGCCACCCAGGCGCGCAAGCACTTATATAATTTTAATGCCTGCATGCCTGCACAGAACTCGGTATTTCATGTGGTTCTTAGCACAAAGGGTGGTATAAGGCATATCTTCAGCAGTTGCTTTGTGGAATAAATAAAAACTAATAAATATATAATTTTCCTGTATGTAATAAATATGTAACTTTAATTCTTAAAGTTTATGATATATTTTCACATGCATTGCTTTACTGAATTCTTTCAACACTTTGGTAGGTATATGTTATCATGCACATTTTGTAAATAAATAAAATTCAGGCTCAAGGAAGTCAGAGGAGTTGCCCAAAATTACTTAAGTAACAGTAAATGTCTAGGTTGTTGAATTCTTATCTCAAAGAACAATGAATAAACCCTTAACCATAGTAATTACCCTCCACAGAGCCTCAATATTTGGTTTAGATGCTTATAAATGACTCACAAGAGCAAATATGTGCTAATCCTATTAACCATGCCTTTCCCAGTATAACAGGGGGTTTCAACCACCAAACATATAGAACCAGGTCCTAGTAGCCTCGCTCCAAGGCGCCTGACTCTATGACTGGAACAGGAGATCTCTCTCACAGCCTGAGTCCCAGCAATCTATGAATTAAGAACTTCCTTAGGCATCTCCTACCCATAGCACACCCACCAACATTCCTGCTCTGCCATCCAAAAGTAGAATGCAAGAAAACCTCAAGTACTCTATATTCCCTTCATGCCTTCCTTCTGCTGAAGATGTTGGGTCAGAAGGCCTTAGCAATAAAGTCAAAGTTCTCCTAGCTTAATGAAATGAAGGAGACAAAGAGGTGCCTCCAAATGAGGACTTCAATGTCAAGTGGAATCCTGGGCACAGAGTAATGGCAGGACCTCTAGATTAGGAGTCTGAAGACGTGTTCAAGTTTCTTCTAAATCAGGAGGACCTGGGTGGCTCAGTCAACTGAATGTCCAGCTCCTGATTTCGGCTCAGGTCATGATCTCATGATCTCAGGTCATGATCTCAGGGTTATGGGACTGAGCTCTGCACAGGGCTCCATGCTTGGCACAGAGTCGGGTTGGGATTCTCTCTCTTCCTCTTCCTCCACCCCTCCCCACTGTTCACTTGCTCACTCTGAATAAATAAATAAATAAATCTTAAAAAAAAAAAAAAGTTAAATCTCTTCCACATCAGATTTTTCTACCAAACACCAAACTTATCTCCACTAGGCAATTCCACAAGAAGGTCTCTCGGGTAGTACCCAACTTCCTTAACCTCCACCTTTGTACTTTCTCCTTGACCAGGATCAAATCCAGCCACTCCCCCCCATTCAGACTATGCTACCATCTTAGTCCAAACCATCATCTCTCACCTAGAAGTACACAATAACTGCCTGACTCACCTGTTCCAAGCTTATCTCCTCCAATCTGTTCTCCACACTGTAGAAACAGACACTCTTTCCAAAATCTCTACGTTTTATCATGTTACTACTCTGTTTAGTTCTAGTCTGCTATAGTAAGAAACTAGAAGTATTCCTATTGAGCTAAGGACTAAAAATTAACCAATAATAATAAGAAGAAGAAACTCAGTAGAACTGAAGGAGCAATAGTTGGTGGTTAATACTCACCTCCTGTCCTGTGGCCACATCCATTGCAGTGTACACAGTGCCTGAAGCACTGAATGACAGGTGAGAGAGAGAGAGGAAAAAAACATAGGCATTAAATGAAATGACATCTGTCAAATGCTACTCTACATGCAATCTGGCAATGCAAGTGTTAATAATAATAGCAGCAAAAACAATCCTCCCCAACATCCCTTCCCCCTACTCTATTCTCATATGTGAGAGGCAGTATGAGGTAGAAAGAGAATACAGGCTCTAGTGGCCAAGAGACCTAAGTTCCAATCTGAAACATCTACCTAGTACCTGTTAGCTATATGACCTTGAAAAGTAAATTTCTCTGAGTTTTACTTTTCTCATTGGTAAAGATAAGAGATAAGAGAGTCTGAATCAATTAGTGCATAAAGCACTTAGCCAAGTGCCTAGAATATAAAATAGGGCTTCAATATATGCTGGATTCCTGCTCTGACTTCCTCTCCTCTTCTCCATCACCCCTGACAGTTTCCTTTAACCCCTTATGGCCTCAAACTCTTCTGTAAACCTTGGTAAGATGAGATCTATAGTTTTCAACCAGGGGTGAGGAGTGAGGGGAAAGCAGCCCAAGGGAGATTTTCAGAATGATTTTGGGGGATGGCTTATATTTTTAGCAAAAAAGGTACAGATTTCTGGGTAACAGTAATGATCTGTTTCTTAATGTAGGTACTACTGGTTACATGGGTGTGTTCATTTTTAAAAAATTAATTGAGTTGTACACTTATGTGTGTTATATTCAACTATAATTTATATTAAAAAACTATAACTACTAAAAAACTAGAAAATAATCTCATGGTGCCTTTCCTGATTTTATACTATGAAACTTTAGGACAGTGTTTTCAATCACTTATCATATAAGAGAATATGTGAGTTTTATTTTGCAGTTTATATTGTAAAATAGGTTATTTTTCATTTTTCAAACATGAAATATTACATATGTTTTTCAAATGCTCCCAGAAAATCCGATATAATTTTTACTCCACCTCCAAGGTAAAAAATTAAAAATTTCACTATATATACACATGTATATGTATAATACACATACATACACACACATATACACACTCACACATACAAATAGAAAGAAAGAGAATAGGAGGAAGGGAGGCAGAGAAATACTATGAATAGTGCTAGGAAAGCAATCATGTCCATTCTAAATACCTGAAAACTTAACTTTATGCCTACAGACATGAGCCGTGTATATTTGTAGGTGGGTGACACACAACAATATCTGTCACTGTATATGCCACACATCAGAAATGCGCAATTTAAAGAGATTTTAAAGTCTACGTATTACCAAAATTTGCATTCCAGGAACACTCTGAGATTATGCTCTACAGGGATTTCAGGTCAATTTAGGGAGAAAAGTCACTTGTAAGTATGCCTTGCAGCTAGGAATTATAGTCACTGGGGTACATACCACCACTCTTTAGTTGGAAGCCTACCTACATGCCAGGAAATTGTGATCCTAAGATATGGACTATAAGAATTGGATTATTTGTATTGGCAGTTACCTTCCCATTGCTTGATCATTCTATCTTTACCCATTTTGTCATAAAGTTGGTGTCTATCTTCCTCCACCCACCCTTCCCCATCCTACCACATGCATTACTCTTAAAGGGCAAATATGCTCTGGCCCCAGGGGACTGGATAGTTTGGGACTATGTCTCCATGATTGCAGAGGTTCTAGAAGTCAGGCTCACCGGTTATTTCAACCATGAGAAGAATTCCAGGTCCAAAAAAAAAACAAAAACAAAAACAAAAAATCTTCAGGTCTTAAAGGGGGAAAGAAGCAAGGAAAAATTATAATAAACAAATAAAATTATAAAATTATAATAGTACCAATTCATCATATTTGTGTGGCATTTATTTCTTTTAACTATTTTTAAAGTAGGCTCTACGCCCAACATGGGGCTTGAACTCATGATCCTGAGATCAAGACTCACATGCTCTACTAACTGAGCCAGCCAGGTGTCCTGGCATTTGTAATTTAAAATCATGGAATAGGTGCTCAATAAATATTTCATTTCCCCCTTAGCACTAACAGAACTGTCAAGTAAGCAAGGAAAAAAGCATTTTACAGATGATGCCTAATTTTGGATCTCATATATTTGAATGAAAAAAAAAGGTCAGAAGTTCTGGAGGTGAAAGGCTCTAAGTCCACAGCCTTTCTCTTAAATTTATGGACAAGAAACTAAAGTCCAGGAATGGGACCTAACTTGCCCACACTTGTCCATGTATCTTTCTGCTACATTCATTTAATATCTCAATGTTATAACTAACAGAAATGCCATCCCAGATTATTTTGGGGCAAAGCAAATAATTCCTCTTCAAGGTTAACTACCTTATTCCAGTTCAGACTCACAAAAGCATGTCTAGTAGGAAAAGGGCTTATCTTTTCCTGAAAAGAAAAGATCCCAGATGCAAATAACAGATGTGTGCTGTAGAACGCTGTAGAGATACATCATTATATAATGCAATACTGTATCTTATTTTCAAATGTTCTTAGCTGCACAAGAAAAAACTGACACAGAAAACTTCAAAGACTTCATTAGCAACAATGCTTTCATGAAATTAACTCAGCAAGCTTTCTACAAATCAGGTACTTTTTCTTCCCGGTTTCTTTTTAACTTTAGCTATTTGGGTAGGTCTGTAGAAATCTCATTCTTTTGCTTTTTTATTCAGAGGTATAAAGTAATCTGCACAAATCTTAAGTGTGCAATTTGATGATTTTTCAATACGTACACGCCCATGTGTTCACCACTAAGATCACCCCCAAAGGTTCCTTTTGCTCCTTCCCAATTCACATGCCCTTCCCAGACACAACCATTATGCGGACTTCTATTAGCATAAATCAGTTTTGCCTGTTCTTGAACTTCATATAAACAAAATCATACAGTCTCTGCTCTTTTATATCTGGCTTCCTTTGCTCAAAATAATGGCAAAACAGTTTTAAGACTTATTGCAGCATGCCATAATTTTGTGTTTGATAGTCTCTTTCCATAAACATGAGTCTTTGAAGACAGAGCCTGTGACCGATTCATAGCTGTATTCATACTGTAGCACACATAAACAGGAACTCAGTTAAGATTTGCTGAGTTCAGTACAATGAGGGCAGCATAGAGAAGAAATCAGAGAGCAGACATGAATCCTGGCACCAACCTAGAGAAACAGGTCCCATTACACTAGCAGAAGGGTCTGCAGTTCTGAGCCTTCCATTTCATATTAGTGCTGGTAGGTCTCTAGCTGGTAGGTCTGCCAGGTAAACTGGGTTAATCTAAAAAAGCAGAGCTATAATCTGGGAAGCAGGTTTTGTGCTATGAAAAAAAAAAAAGGTTTTTGCATTCTCATTGAAGGGTTATTTTTAGCAACATGGTCAGCTAATGGCACATCTCTCATACTAAGTATAATTCTGCCAAACCTGAAGTGAGCCTAACGTAACACCTCCTCCAGATGGGTCAGGGACGAGGTAGAGAAAGAACAAGGTTTATGAGAGGCAAAACAAGCAAAAATCATATATACCAGCATGCACATTTTTTAAGTCATTTCTCTAGGGAAAGAAAATGCCCCTACTAACCCTTGTCCAATCTTCTCAAACCGTGTATATTTCTTCTTAGGATCGCCCACACTCACTATGCTCCCTTTGAAAGAAACAGAGACCATAAATCATTTTTTTCCCAGATCAAGATACAAAACAGGCCCCACATTCCCCCAACCCCTGCAGTTGGCAAGGATTAGAGAATGACCTCCAATGCCCAAAGCCATACTAAGCAGGTCCTTAGCTTTTACCTGTAAGTTCCAACCAAAAGTTTCATTCCTCCTTACTGCTTTTATTCACAGCAGTCATTCATTTTTACATTCATTCATTCAATAAACACTTGCTCATTTAATATGCTCATTTACTATGTACCAAGCCCTATGTTGAATACTAAGAATAAAAGGATAGATGAGACACAGTTTCTCATGTAAGCATAAAGTTCCATGAAAATACAATTGTTGCAATACAGAAAGAGGCATAAAATACAGACTGGAAAGGCTTCAGAAAGGAAATGATACTTGCACTGATTGTTTTTTTAAAGATTTATTTATTTATTTGACAGAGAGAAACACAGCTAGAGAGGGAACACAAGCAGAGGGACTGAGAGAGGGAGGAGCAGGCTTCCCGCCGAGCAGAAAGCCCGATGTGGGGCTAGATCCCGGGTCTCCGGGATCATGACCTGAGCCAAAGGCAGTCACCCAACCAACTGAGCCACCCAGGCGCCCCTGCACTGATTTTTATAGGATGAGTAGGAGTTAGCCAGGGAGAAGTCGGAGATGAGATGGCAGGCAGTAATTCAAGTGCAAAGGTAGAGAGGTGTGAGAGAGGCTGGGTTTCACAACTTGTACTCTAGAGACAGTGAAACTGAGGCCCACAGAAGGGAAAATACTTTCCCCAAAGGTCACACAGCAAACTAGTGTCAGAGCTAAGAATAGGAGTTTGGTTTTCAGTCTCCCAATCCAGTGTGCTCTCCCTAACACCAATTACTAAGATTAGATTTTTTTCACATATGTTATCTCATCTGATTTACAAATAAGAGAGGTATAAACAGGGGCGCCTGGGTGGCTCAGTTGGTTAAGCGACTGCCTTCGGCTCAGGTCATGATCCCAGAGACCCGGGATCGAGCCCCACTTCGGGCTCCCTGCTTGGTGGGAAGCCTGCTTCTCCCTCTCTCACTCCCCCTGCTTGTGTTCCCCCTCTGGCTGTGTTTCTGTCAAATAAATAAAATCTTTAAAAAAAAAAAAAAAAAGAGAGGTATAAACATTCCTATTTAAAAGATGGGCAAAAGGAGGCCCAGAGAACAATAGGAAATTGCCCGAGACCCAAGTCAGTGGCAGGGCTAGGGCTTCACCCCAAGTGTCCCTAACTCTCAGGCCAGTCTGCTTTTCACAATTCTAAGTATGATTGCTTTAAAACAAATCTGTTCCAAGAAAAACACTATATACAGAAATAAATAGATGGTTAGGTATGTGGCTTTTCTTACTTTATCATTTCATAAGGGCTCTGGGCAAGGGCAACTTTTAAAAGAGTGAAATTTTTTTAAAAATCAAACAAGAACCATCAGGAAGAAACTGAGAGCTGCTAAGCTAAAGAACCAGAAACCTAGGCTTTAGAGAGCAGTGTTAGTTTGTGGATTTGTCCAAAATAGTTATATCAAATCCCCTTTAGAAGTAAATAGATACAAAGGATAAATGAAAGATCTCATCAAATGATTTTCTAAGCCCAAAGGTCAACTACCTTGGCCCTCCTTCTAATATGAACTCTCTTGTAGTTTACTAAGACACAGAAGAAACAAGCTACTCTAATGTACCCCGCTTCCGGTCACTAAAGAAAGTAAAATGGAAGTTTCCACCTGAGAGCAAGAGGCAGCATGCATTAATTACAGGAGCACAAGTTAGGCTCTGACCCCAGCTCTGTTACCTTCTGGCTGTGTGATCTTGGACAGAGTATTTAGCATCCCTGAGCCTCAAATACCTTAACGGCAAAAAATGAAAATTATAATATCTGTCCTCACAGGGTTAACATGAGCAATAAAGGAACCGAAAAAAAAATCAAGAAAATACCTTCTTGTCATTTGGTACATAGTACAGGCTCATAAAATGTTAGTTTCCCTTCCCTCTTTTCCTACAACCAAGATGGCAGCCCAGTCTTTTCCCAAGTCAATGGCAAGCACCAATAAGCACAGTAGTCTTTCCTACCAGGTATGGGCAAGGCCTCAGTCTTTCTCAACAGAACATTCAAGACTATTTACTAGATAGGAGCTATTTTTTTCATCCTCATAATCCATAGCTAAGGTTGAGAGATGCCTCGACCTGGAAGTGAGCTATCAGTTTTCTCCTTAATTCTCATGTTAACGTGATATCCAACTGTGGCTGCTGAGACAGAGGAGGTGGGTGCAGGAGTGAGGTGAGAAGCACACTTTATGTGGCTAAGGTATCAAGCATAGCCAGGCAGTCACACAGACCAAGCCTGAGGCTGGGATCCTTTTAGCAATATTTTTCCATCTTTGTGCTCATTCAGTCACATACGAAAGGAAGGTTCAGAAAGCTACCAAGTGCTTACGTAATTTCTCCAAGATCTCCTCATCAGACATTTTAGGCTTCTTCTTCTGCTTCTCAGTATTTCGGGTCAGAGCATCTGGTGGAGTGGTATTGTTCTCAGTAGGTGAAATAGGAGATGTAGCCGCATCCCGAGTTGGAGTAACAGGAATCGGTTCTATCACAGACCGCGTGTATACCTGCATTGTTAGTATAAGAATTTGACAAGGACAGTCTTTGTTAGCACAGGGGACACTTGGGAGCCTCTTACACGCATACGTGTTAGAAGATCCACAGAAGAACAAATCCTAATAAACTCATCTATTCTCCTCGGTCGAAATGTTCTTGCTCCTCTGTGCCCAGGCCCATCCTCTGTGGGTGGAATAGCCTTCCTTGTTCTCACTACATACAGCATAAATTAGGAAATAACAATGTCTTTTTAGAAAGGGATACTAGGAAGATCAAATTTATTAATTCATTTGTTCGCTCAGTATTTACAGCCTTTCTGATACCTGCCAAGAACTGTGTTAAGCACTACCAATTCATATATATTTCCTCTATTTTTGAGAAGTTCATGGTTTAGTGGGAACATTTTTTTTTTTAAAGATTTTATTTATTCATTTGACAGACAGAAACACAACTGGAGAGGGAACACAAGCAGGGGGAGTGAGAGAGGGAGAAGCGGGCTTCCTGCCGAGCAGGGAGCCTGAAGCGGGGCTGGACCTGAGCCGAAGGCAGTTGCTTGATGACTGAGCCACCCAGGTGCCGCAGTGGGAACCTTTTTTTGAATGAACATGCTTGCAAACTGAAAAAAGGCCATATCAATATGAGCTATCTGGACAACTCTCCAATTTTGAAGCTCATTTTCGTTAAGCTGACTTTGGACCTCTAGAAAGGGTGATTATATAGATCCTGTTTATAAGTTCTCATCCTAAAAGGTCATCTAAGCCCCTTGAATTCCCCTACAGTATCTCCTATAGTCAGCCAGCCAGCTTCTGCTTAATACCTCCCTGAATGCTCTACTCCAAAGGCAGCCTTTTTTTGTATTATCAAAGAGTTTAAGCCCTAGATCATTCTTTCATTATAAAGCTCTTGTCATATAAAAATTCCAAACAAAGAAACATTAATAGACTATCATCTGATGATAGATCAGTGCTCAGGGCTGCTAAATCAAGTAAAAGGCATGGGAGCCAAATCGTGCAAAGTGAGGGCAGAAGGACTGTGGCTATTCTGAGATGCAAAAGCCTCAGAGGAAGTTAAATAAAAATCACTGCCAATATCAAGCATCAAAATGCACTCTTGATGTCCAGCATATTAATAGCACTAATATATTTATAAATTCCTTTGGGCCTTTCCGTATCATCAATGATGTTCTAAGAGGTAGAATGGTACACATTTAATGGGGAAGAAAAGATCTGCAGCAGGCTACTTTGTTGCTTCCCAAAAGACTAGAATAATTTATGTTAGTCCTGCACTAAGTAACATTAATTCTGTGTATCTTCCCATCTTTGGAGGACAGGCTAAGTAAACTAGGGATGAGTTAGCATAAACACCAATTATCTAGGACACTTTGTTCAGGACTATCTGCAAACCACTGACAGATAAATATACCATTTCTTGTCTTTAATCATACAGAAAGTACTTTTTAGTCAAGGTGATTCTGTGATTTCACCAGCTCCAAAACCCAAGGACCCCTACCAAAGTATTAAACCTCTAGGCCTCCAACACCAACATCTCCTAGCCCTGCAAGCTCTAACAAATCCCAAAGCTGTCCACACCCCCACAGGCTCACCGATTTTGTGTGCTCTGGCCGTGGAGCAATCACTGGAGGTGGGGTAGCGTCATCATCATCATCTTCATCCTCTGAAACCGGTGGCACTGCAGGGGTCTCAGACACTGTCTTCACATTCTGTACAGCAGAGAAAAGCCAGTTTCATCAGGCCCAGTTTGACAAGACGCTTAATCTACCGGGATCGCCAATTCCCAGAAGAAACCTCATTCTGATCTTGAGTGTAGATCTCAAACCTACATCAGCCTCCAAACTCCCCACCTTTGTGTAGCTGGTCCCAGGAACTCGGTCAGCTTCCCTTTCTTCATTTAGCCACCACTATCCACTCAGCCCCTTGAGGGCTTCCTTCTCTTACCCAAAGCCTAGTTGCGGATTGGGAAGCCAGTTTACAGATTCTCTATTTGCTTTCCCTAGTCCAAATTCTGGAGGCAAACTCACAGTTCTTTCTTATTCTGTGAATTTCACTCTCCACACTGAATAGGTAATAAAGCACAAAACATGGGAAATGGATCAAAAATTTGAAATTTTACAAAGCTTATCATTATAATTCCTTCTTTCTGATATGGTAAATGGGAGTTCAGACAGGTTTTTGCCTCTCCTTTTCATTTCCTTACAAAAACCTACTGGACCCATTATGTCATCAGGTACCCTTGCCTCAGCCTGATGGTACAGAACATCAGGAGCCCTTTGCCTCAAGAGGACAGGGAGTTTCTCCCCAGACTGGATGCTATCCATTTCACTAACCTTTTACTCTGTTCAAGAATGAACCTTATCAGAACTACAAATTGAATCTGCTATAATCTCAGCAACTTGATTTTTCCATGCAAACTGTAAGAAGCCTGGGCCAAGAGTAGCAGGTTTTAGGGCAGGTGCAGGCAAAAAATATCGTACAACACAGATTTAAGAGACAGAATAGATCCAAAACATGAGCTTTCTGATAGAGATTAAATGATGACAGCATAGGAGCAGAGAAGCAATAGGGATCTTTTAATATATATTGACATAACTCAGCTGTTTTAGATATTCTCAAAGCACTCACTTGGTGCTCAGTAAGATACTGTCTGGATACTGCTGACACGGAGGTACAAAGATGAAAAAGACGGTCCATGTCCTAAGGCAGCTCATCGTTTGGTACAGGAGACAGAGAGAGGGTAAACAACCCTCCTGCCTGCCATTTGAGGCCTCGGGACAGCGGAAAGTCAGGGTTCAGAGTGACATGAGCTAAGGGAAGGAACTTACCTAGTGGAATACTAGATATGAACTCCTGTGTGAGAGCCTAGTATTTACCACATTTGACACACTAAGAAAAGGAAAACAAGTGATCTCATAGATTCTTTTTTTTTTTAAAGATTTTATTTATTTAGTAGAAAGACAGAGTGAGAGCATGAGAGGGGAGAAGATCAGAGGGAGAAGCAGACTCCCCATGGAGCTGGGAGCCCGATGCAGGACTCAATCCCAGGACACTGGGATCATGACCTGAGCCAAAGGCAGTTGCTTAACCAACTGAGCCACTCAGGAGCCCAATCTCATAGATTCTAACAGGACATGTTAGACTGGCATGACTTAAAAATTAACAGTGACAGCTGTAGGTAAGCAACTAGCTTTGGTGACCACGAGCAATGATCTATCCTCTTGGTTTCAAGTTTCATCATTTGAGGAACGTGGAGGAAAAAGAGTGGTGACCTCAAGTCACTTCCAGTTCTAAAATCCAACACAGTTTTTCCCTTCCAAAGTACATACTTTGGTATTTTTCTGCTCTAATTTCTTTTCCCCCCACTATTCCATCCAACAAAATTTAACTAGAAACCCAAATTGGGAACAAAGTTACTCAGCAGCTTCTTCATCATCAGCCCTGGGGCTTCCCCAATGTATACAGTAAAACAGTTTAACAGGTGTGTTTGCTTCCTAAAACTCTGCAGAAAGGGGGATTTCATCACTTTCCCTTGCAACACCTTTTGTTTTCCACAGGTGATGACTTTGAGTGGTGAGATTAACAACTACTAGAATCAAGAGATAGAGGATTTTATCCCAGATTTTTACTTCTTAACACTGTGTCCTTAGGCAAAGCTCTGCCATCCTAAGCCACAAGCTTCTCATCTATAAAATGGGGATAATGACACCTCAGAAAGCCATTGGAGGATGAAATGAAGTGATGTGGGCATAAAAACACTTTGTAAATAAGTGCTAAGGAGCTAGAAAGATGCAAGGAATCAATTAAGTTATTATGTCCAATAATCACAAACTTCTTTTTAAAAACAGCGCCTTCAACTCATGTATTTGCTCATTGTGTACCAGGCTCTATCCTAGGTTCTAAGGCTATATGATAGAACAAAATAGATACAGTTTTTGGTTTTGTGCTTGCATTTTAGAAGAAAATACAGTCAAAATAAGTTACTGAAGTGCCAGGTAGTAATAAGATTTACATACGAGAATAGTAATTGGTTAGGAGTAGGGAAATATTACTTTAGATAGAGTAGTCATGGAAAAGGGCTCTCTGATGAGAAGTCAAGTAAGCAGTGGCCTGAATGAATGGAGAGGGCAAGCCATGGGACTCTCTGGGAAAAGAATATTCATGGCAGGTGAAAAAAGTACAAAGATCCTGAGATGCAAAACATGCTTGGTGTGTTCCAAGACTTCTGCGAGGGCCTACTTCCGTTGCTAAGAAACATTTAAGATATAAAAACTGCTGAACTCTGGATAAAAGCAGTAGGAACCTCTGATATTCTGGCCCAGAGCTGCTTCCATCCATCCCATCCATCCCATCCCAGCTCTATCAGAGTGGGGGTTTTTCCAGGATGAGGCAGGAAATGACATCATCCAAGAGGGCTCACTTTGATCTGCAGCAGTGGCCAATGCCCAGGTCCAGTGGTGCTGTAAATGAAAGTGATCTCCCAGAGAAGTTAGCAAAAGAGGCCAATTGCTCAGCTCTGCTAGTCTGCGATTGTAGTCCTGGAGAGGGCAAGCACATTTCTGGCTGGAGTTGCTCAAAGGCACAGCAGACACAAGAGAGGCCTCACACTAGCCTTATAAACTTAGCTGTGTGCATATACGTTAAAGATTTTTAAAAAGAGTCAAGCAGAAAGTAAAAGCTGAAACAGACCTCAAAGAGATCTCAATAATTAAGAGAATGAGAATAAAAATTACCCAAGTCACAGAAAATCTAAACAATACTATCAACCAATTCAATCTAACTGACATATAAAGGACATTCTACCCAAGATTTGCAGAAGACACATTCTTTTTAATCACATATAGATCACTCTTCAGGACAGACCATATGCTAGGCCACAAAACACATCATAATAAATTTAAAAGGATTAAAAACACATGAAATGTATTCTCTGACACCATGGAATTAAATTAGAGATCAACAACAGGAGAGACATTTCTCCAAAGAGATAAACAAATGGCCAATAAACACATGAAAAGATGCTCAACATCATTACCCACTGAGAAATGCAAATCAAAACCACAATGAAATATACTACTTCACACCTATTAAAATAGCTATTATCAAAAAGAGAATAACAAATGTGGGGGAAGATACAGGGAAACTAGAACCCTCCAAATTGCTTGTAGGAGTGTAAAATGGTGCATCCACTGTAGAAAACAGTCGGGCATTTTCTCAAAAGGTTAAACGAAGAGTTACCATATGACCTACCATATGACCTAACTCTATGGTAACAAAGAGTTACCATATGACCTTATTTTCATAAGCCACACAAAATTCATACATGAATGAGCATTTATAGCCAAAAAGTAGAAACAACTCAAATACCCATCAACTGATGAATGGATTAAAAACGTAGTATCAGGGCTCAGACACCACCTCCACACTCGTGATCTTGCTTTTTCTTTCTCCCAAATAAATTAACGCTTTTTAAAAAATGTAAAGTATTAGTACTATGGAATTTTATTAGGACACAAAAAAGAACAAAGTACTGACACATGCTACAACATGGATGAACCTTGCAGAACTTTATGCTAAGCAAAAAACTATATACACGTTGCATGAACATTTATATAAAATGTCTAGAAGGGCAAATCTGAACAGACAGGAAGATCAGTGGCTTTCTAGGGCTGGGCATGGGAGTTTGAATGAACTGTAAAAGGAAACAAGGGAACTTGTCAAGGTGATGAGAATGCTCTAAAAGTAGACTATGGTGATAGTTGAATAAGTATAAACATTTAATAAAACCACTGCATTGTATCCTTTGGATAAATATGTAAGTATACAAACATCGTGATTCCAAGAGGCACATGTAACCCAAAGTTTATAGCAGCAATGTCCAAAATATGAAAGAGTCAAATGTCCATTGACAGATGAATGGATAAAGAAGATGTGGTATACAAATACAATGGAATATTACTCAGCCATCAAAAAGAATGAAATCTTGCTATTTGCAATGATGTGGATAGAACTAGAGAGTATTATGCTAAGAGAAAGACAAATACTATATGATTTCACTCATACATGGAATTTAAGAAACAAAACAGAAGAACATAAGGGAAGGAAAGAAAAAAATAAAATAAGATGAAAACAGAGAGAGGCAAACCACAAGAGACTCTTAACTATAGGAAATAAACTGAGGATTGCTGGAGGGGAGGGGGGTGGTGGGTTGGGGTAACTAGGTGATGGTTATTAAGGAGGACACATGAGGTAAGGAGCACTGGGTGTCATATGCAACCGATGAATCACAAAATTCTCCTGAAACTAATAAGCAGTATATGTTAACTGAATTGAATTTAAATTAAAAATTTAAAAAAAACCATTGCATTGTACAATCAGTAGGAGTGAATTTTGTGGTATGTAAAATAATGCCTCAATAAAGCCGCTTGTAAAAATCTTAAATCCTAAGCAAAATAAGTAGGTTTGCATTATAAATTTTAATGAATCTAGAAATATATGAACAGTCCACAGGAATGCATAGTAAAGATGGAAAATTGAAAACAGGAATCTACGTCTTGAAATCTTTTAAATGAATTAAACCCCAAAGAATGAGGAGAACAGGAGAGAAGGCAAGAATAGGAAAAAAAAAAAAAAAAAGGAGCCAATGAAAGATGGTTGAGCAGTAACTGACTCAAGGAGGCTGAATCCAAAGCAGAAACCAATCTATTTACCTATGCAGCAGAATCCTCAAAAGGCACTGGTAGCACCATATACTTCTGAAATTGGAGATGAAGTGGGGGGGGAAGGGAGAGTACTAAAGGGAAATTCAATGAAGGTTATGTTAGATGCAGTTAGAGCCCTAAATCTCTTCCCCTACTCTATACCACTATGTGGTGGCCCTCCCCGTTCCTAGCAGAAAACTGGGGTCTATTCTCTGGAAGGTAAAACAGGTAATTTCTGGATTAGGGATGTTAGGCACAGTTAAAGAGTATCATATTAAAAGGAGGCTAATTAAGAGAATATACTGAATGCTGAGACACCCACCCTTCTTCCCTTTCTAGGCTCCTAGGATACTAGGAGTCAAACTCTTATTCTAAAAGCAGGAGATAAGAAGATCCTTTTCTGGATCTCATCAGCCTGAATTCTAAAGAAAAAACAGGAGGTTTCACCAAATGGTCCAAGCTGGATTATTCTAAAGTGATATAAACAAAAATACAAGATTATAGCAATGGCTACACAGCTCTAAATATTTATTAAATTTTTTTAAAGATTTTATTTATTCATATGACAGAGAGAGAGACACAATGAGAGAAGGAACACAAACAGGGGGAGTGGGAGAGGAAGAAGCAGGCTTCCCACTCAGCAGGGAGCCCGATGTGGGGCTCGATCCCAGGACCCTGAGATCACGACCTGAGTTGAAGGCATACATTTAATGACTTAGCCACCTAGGCGCCCCTATTAAATTACTTTTTTAGGCATACATTTTACAAATGTATACTTACAATTCAAGGCCACAACCAATTAGTTTAAAATTCTATTAAGGTGGGGCGACTGGGTTGTTCAGGTGGTTAAGCAACTGCCTTGGCTGGGATCCTGATCCCAGGTCCTGGGATTGAGTTCCACATCAGGCTCCCTGCTACTAGTGGGAATCCAGCTTCTCCCTCTGCCACTCCCCCTGCTGTGCTCTCCTGCTCTCTCTCTCAAATAAATAAAAATCTTTAAAAAAAAAATTCTATTAAGGATTTTAGTATCCCAATCATAAATATGGGCATATCCGAAAGGATTATCAAATATCCATGGGATATCTCTAACATAAAAGGAGGAAACAAAACGAATGGGGAAAAGGTCACCTAGAAAAAACAAACCAGACAGGGAGAAGAAAACATTAAAAAAAAAATCCTATCATTCAATCCCAGGGATAAGCAAAGATACTGATTCTGGAAACAAGAATAGGATACCTTAATTAAAGAAAAAATAAAAATAAAAGAGCTCTTAGAAATTTAGCACAAAAACAGAAATTAAAAATTCAAAAGACAGATGACAGATGAACTTAGGGGAGTCTCCCAAAATAAGGACATAAATCAAAGCAAGAGAAATACAGAAAATGTAAGAAAAAAATGGAGAAATCAGTCCAAGAGGTCCAAAATCTAAATAATAGGAATTCCAGAAAGAAGAGACAAAGAAACCAAAAGAGAAAAAAATCATCAAAGAAATAAGTCAAGAAAATTTGCTAGAACTGAAGGCTTGAATTCCCAGGGTTTCAAGGGTCCACAAAGCCCCTTGCTAAACAGATAGATGAATATAAGGATATAAATATGAAACTTCAAAGCAATGTTGACAAAGAAGATGTCACAAGCTTTGCAAATGAAAAAAAAATACTTCAGACACAAAGAAACAGGAATAAAATGACTTCAGACTTCAACAGCCAATGTTGAATGCTAGATGACAAAAGTGCAATATTTTCCAAATACTGATGGAAAATTATTTTAAACCTAGAACTCCAGACTCAGCCAAAGTATATATCAAATCTGAGGGCAGAATAGACATGCTCCTTTTCAAGACTTGGAAGGCACTAAAATATTTACTTCCCATTTACTTTCTCAAAGCTACTGGAGGATGATCTCCACCAAACTGCAGAAGTAAACCAAAAATGAGGAAGGCACAACACAAAGAAAACAGCAAAGCCAACACAGAAATGCAAAGGGATTGCCTAGACAATGGTTACAAGAGATCCCAGAAAAACAACTGTTAATTACAAGGATTCTAATCTTATTTGACTTTTTCAACTAATACTTGGGTAAAAATAATTTTTAAAGGAATATTTTTCATTTTTCACATTTTTCATTTCATCTCTAAGAACTCTTTTTCATCCTTGTATGTTTTTGTAGATGCAACATCTATAAAGCCTCTATATATTTTATATAATTATATATTGCATATATAAACATGTTAATATATTTATATTTATATAAATTATATAAAAATAAATTTTTATATATCTATTTAAATACATATATTTCCTTAAAAATATATTATATACTTTTAGGGGCGCCTGGGTGGCTCGGTTGCTTAGGCAACTGCCTTAGGCTCAGGTCATGATCCCGGAGACCCAGGTTTGAGTCCCACATCGGGCTCCCTGCTTGGCGGGAGGCCTGCTTCTCCCTCTCTCACTCCCCCTGCTTGTGTTCCCTCTCTGGCTGTGTTTCTCTCTGTCAAATAAATAAAATCTTTATATATATATATAGTATATTTTATATAATATATATTATATAAAATATACTTTTATATGATATATATATTTGAATTTTATTTTATTTTTTCAGTGTTCCAAGATTCATTATTTATGCCCCACACCCAGTGCTCCATGCAATACGTGCCCTCAGTACCCACCACCAGGCTCTCCCATTCCTACACCCCCTTACCCTCCAAGATCCTCAGTTTGTTTCTGAGTCCAAAGTCTCTCATGTTTCATTTCTCTCCCCGAATTACACTACTTCCCATTTCCTTTCCTTCTCCTACTATCCTCTATATTACCCTTTATGCACCACATGAAAGTGAAACCATGTGATACTTGACTTTCTCTACTTGGCTTATTACACTCAACATAATCTCTTCCAATCCAGTCCATGTTGCTACAAAAGTTGGATATTCATCCTTTCTGATGGAGGCATAGTATTCCATTGTATATATGTATCACATCCTCTTTATCCATTCATCTGTTGAAGGGCTACTTGGCTCTTTCGACGATTTGGTGATTGTGGTCATTGCTGCTATGAACATTGGGGTACATATGGCCCTCCTTTGCACTACATCTGTATCTTTGGGGTAAATACCCAGTAGTGCAATTGCAGAGTCATGGGGTAGCTCCATTTTTAATTTTTTAAGGAATCTCCACACTGTTTTTCAAAGTGGCTGCCCAACTTGCATTCCCACCAACAGTATAAGAGGGTTCCCCTTTCTCCGCAGCCTCTCCAACACTTGTTGTTTCCTGTCTTGTTAATTTTGGCCATTCTGACTGGTGTAAGGTGGTATCTTAGAGTGGTTTTGATTTGAATTTCCCTGATAGCTAGTGACGCTGAACATTTTTTCATGTGTCTGTTAGCTATTTGTGTATCTTCTACGAAGAAGTGCCTCTTCATGTCTCCTGCCCATTTTTTTATGTGGTGATCTTTTTTTTGGTTGCTGAGTTTGAGGAGTTCTTTAGAGATCTTGGATATCAGCCCTTCGTCTATAGGTGTCATTTGCAAATATCCTCTCCCATTCTGGGGGTTGCCTCTTTGTTTTGTTGACTGTTTCCTTTGCTGTACAGAAGCTTTTTATTTTGATGAAGTCCCAAAAGTTCATTTTTGCTTTTGTCTCCTTTGCCTTTGGAGACATGTCTTGAAAGAAGTTGTTGTGGCCGAGTCAAAGAGGTTACTGCCTATGTTCTCTTCTAGGATTTTGATGGATTCCTGCCTCACGTTGAGGTCTTTCATCCATTTTGAGTTTGCCTTTGTGTGTAGTGTAAGAGAATGGTCTAGCTTCATTCTTCTATACGTAGCTGTCCAATTTTCCCAGCACCATTTATTGAAGAGACTGTCTTTTTTCCACTGGATATTTTTTCCTGCTTTGCCGAATATGATTTGACCATAGATTTGTGGGTCCATATCTGGACTCTCTACTGTTCCACTGGTCTATTTCTCTTTGTTTTTGTGCTAGTACCATGCTGTCTTGGTGATCACAGCTTTGTAATAAAGCCTGAAGTCGGGTAACATGATGCCCCCAGCTTTGTTTTTCTTTGTCAACAATTCCTTAGCGATTTGGGGTCTTTTTTGGTTCCATATAAATTTTAAGATTGTTTGTTCCAACGCTTTGAAAAATGTTGGTGGAATTTTGATCAGAATGGCATTGAAAGTATAGATTGCTCTGGGCAGTATAGACATTTTAACAATGTTTATTCTTCCGTGATCCATGAGAATGGGATGCTCTTCCATCTTTTTGTGTCTTCTTCAATTTCTTTCATGAGTGTTCTGTTGTTCCTCGAGTACAGATCCTTGACTTCTTTGGTTAGGTTTATTCCTAAGTATCTTATAGTTTTTGGAGCTATAGTAAACAGAATCGATTTTCTGATTTCCCTTTCTATATTTTCATTGTTAGTGTATAAGAATGCAACTGATTTCTGGCCATATTACCAAATTGTTATATGAGTTCTAGTAGTTTGGGGGTAGAGTCCTTTGGGTTTTCCACATAGAGCATCATGTCATCTGCAAAGACAGAGAGTTTGACTTCTTCTTTGCCAAGATGAATACCTTTTATTTCTTTCTGTTGTCTGATTGCTGTTGCTAGGACTTCTAACACTATGTTGAACAGTAGTTGTGAGAGTGGGCATCCTTGTCTTATTCCTGATCTCGGAGGGAAGGCTGTCAGTTTTTCCCCGTCGAGAATGATATTTGCTGTGGGTTTTTTGTAGATAGATTTTATAAGGTTGAGGAATGTTCCCTCTATCCCTATACTTTGAAGAGTTTTAATCAGGAACAGATGTTGTATTTTGTCAAAAGCCTTTTCTGCAGCAATTGAGAGTACCATGTGGTTCTTCTCTCTTCTCTTATTGACTTGTTCTATTACATTGATTGATTTGCAAGTGTTAAACCACCCTTGCATCCCTGGGATAAATCCACCTGGTTATGGTGGATAATCTTTTAAATGTATTGTTGGATTCTGTTGACAAGGATCTTGTTAAGAATCTTGGCATCCATATTCATCAGAGATATTGAAGTTCTCCTTTTTGATGGGGTCTTTGTCTGGTTTCGGGATTAGAGTAATGCTGGCTTCATAGACAGAGTCTGGAAGTTTTCTTTCTGTTTCTATTTTTTGAAACAGCTTCAGGAGAATGGATGTTATTTCTTCTCTAAATGTCTGGTAGAATTCCCCAGGGAATCTGTCTGGTCCTGGGCTCTTGTTTTTTGGGAGGTTTTTGATCACTGTTTCAATCTCATTACTGATATAGGTCTATTCAGATTGTCCATGTCTTCCTGTTTCAGTCTTGGAAGTTTATAGGTTTCTAGGAATGTATCCATCTCTTCTAGGTTGTTAAACATATTGGCATATAATTGTTGATAGTAATTTCTGATGATTGTTTCTATTTCCTTGGTGTTTGTCGTGATCTCTCCCCTTTCATTCATAATTTTATTAATTTGGGTCTTCTCCCATTTCTTTTGAATGAGCTTAGCCAATGGTTTATCAATCTTATTAATTCTTTCAAAGAACCAGCTTCTAGTTTCGTTGATGCATTCTACTGCATCTCTAGTTTCTAATTCATTGAGCTCTGCTCTAATCTTAATTATTTCCCGTCTTATGTGTGGGGTTGGTTTAATTTGTTGTTGATTTTCCAGTTCTTTAGGGTGTAATGAGAGTTGGTGTATTCGGGATTTTTCAATTTTTTTGAGTGAGTCTTGGATAGCTATGTATTTCCCCCTTATGACTGCCTAAGTATCCCATAGGTTTTGGGTTGATGTATCTTCATTCTCATTGGTTTCCATGAAGTGTTCCAGTTCTTCTTTGATTTCTCGGTTGATCCACAGATTCTTGAGCAGGATAGTCTTTAGCCTCCAAGTGTTTGATTTTCTTGTGAACTTTTTGTTGTTGTTGAGTTCCAGTTCCACGGCATTGTGGTTAGAGAATATGCAGGGAATAATCTCAATCTTCTGGTATTGGTTGAGCCCTGATTTGTAACTTAGTATGTGGTCTATTCTGGAGAAAGTTCCATGTGTGCTCAAGAAGAATGAGTATTCTGCTGTTTTAGGGTGGAATGTTCTGAATATATCTATAAGATCCATCTGGTCCAATGTGTCATTTAAAGTTCTTGCTTCTTTATTGATTTTCTGTTTAGATGATCTGTCCATTGCTGAGAGTGGTGTGTTAAGATCTCCTACAATTAATGTATTCGTATCAATATGACTATTTTGTTTAACAGTTGGCTTATGTAGTTGGCTGCTCCCATGTTGGGGGCATAAATATTTACAATTGTTAGATCTTCTTGATGTACAGACCCTTTAAGAATGATGTAGTATCCTTCTGTGTCTCTGACTACAGTCTTTAGACTAAAATCCAATTTGTCTGATATGAGAATCGCTACCCTGGCTTTCTTTTGAGGTCAATGGCATGAGAGATGGTCCTCCATCCCCTCACTTTCAATCTGGAAGTGTCTTTAGATTCATAATGTGTCTCTTGTAAACATATGGATGGGTCTTGTCATTTTATCCAGTCTGCAAAAAGTACCTTTTTATTGGAGCATTTAGACTATTCTCACTGAAAGTGATTATTGATAGATATGTTTTTATTGACATCATGTTGCCTGTGAAGTTCATATTTTTATAGATTACCTCTGTAAATTTCTGTTCTGTGTCACTCTTGGTTGGGTTCATTTCTCTTTTATAGAACCCTTCTTAGTATTTCTTGTAGTGCTGGCTTGGTGGTTGCATAATCTTTTAGACCTTGGCGGTCCTGGAAGCTCTTTATCTCCCCTTCATTCTGAAAGTCAACCTTGCTGGGTTCATTATCCTTCGTTGCATATTATTTTCATGTAATTTCCTGAATATGTCTTGCCAGCCCTTTCTGGCTTGGCAGGTTTCTGTGGAAAGGTCTGACGTTATTCTGATGGTCCTCCCTCTCCCTCTATATGTAAGAGATCGCTTCCCCCTAGCTGCTCTTAAGACATATTCTTTGGTTTCATGATTCAGAAATTTCACAATTATGTGCCTGGAGGTTTTTCTGATCTCATTGATCTTGGGGGGGTGTCCTCTCCGCCTCTAGGACACAAACATTTGTTTCATTCCCCAGACTCGGGAAATTTTCATCCATGATTTGTTCAACAATATCTTCTAGGCTTCTCTCTCTCTCAACTCCTTCGGGGATTCCAATAACTCTGATATTGGAGCGTTTCATGGTATCATTTATTTCCCTAATTCTATTTTTATGGGATTTTAGCTGTTTGCTCCAAGACTTCTCTTGCTCCTCCTTCTTGATCCATCTGTCTTCTAAATCACTAATATGATCTTCAGCTTCACTTACTATAGCTGTTAGCACATTTAAATTAGATTGCATCTCATTAATAGCTTGTCTAACCTTACAAAAGAAATTATATAAAATTATATAAAAATAAATTTATTTATATATCTAAATACATACATTTAAAAAATATATATTTATATATTTTTATATGATATATTTTTTAAAAATTCTTTGAATTATCCATTTCCTCTGAGGTCAATTTTACTTTCTTTATCTGATCCTTCTCTTTAATGCTTATCTAGAGCACTTAATGCCCAGTATCTAGAGATCCTGGGCTATCCATTCATACTTCTAAGGGAAGAACTAGATTGATTAGTGTATATGAGTAGCATGAGTTTCTTCTGCAGTCGTGTCTGTTTCTCCACTGTCCCCTCTCCTGAATTTGGGGTCTGATGTAGTCTATGCATGAGTTATACGGTCTCTGTGTGTGGTTCCTGGCAGGCATCACTTTAGGGTATGCTGGCATGGAAGAACATGTAGGGTTGAGATTTCTCTCCTTCCAGTTATCCAAAGTATGAGAAATTTACTCTTGGGATGGAGAAATTTAATGTATTTTTCTTCCACTGCAGACATACTCTTTCTTTTCCCCTTCCTCATACCTCTTGTGGAGATCTGTTGTTAACTTAGAGAAGCTCTGCTTCTCCCTCAAGTACCTATACCTACAGCACGAGTTCTCTTCAAGTAGGCAGTTTCATTTCTCTAAAAAATTATCTGGCTTAAGCTTAGAGTCAAAATTCTACACCTTTTGCTCACTGTAAAATGAAAACTGCCCTTGCTGTTTCAAATGCATAATTTTATATAACTCACCCTTGAAGATGATCCAGGACTCCTTCCTGCTTCTTATTATATTATATATTCTATGAGGTACTCTTATTTTCCCAAGAGTTTTCTCTTCTACATATTTTAAGCTGTGGTTTCTTCTGTTTTCATCAATCTAATCTTTGCTTTCTATCCTCTATGAATTTCTGAAAGTGACTTATTTATGTCCTATTTTTGTTTTGGAGCACTGCTTTGTATTTATTTTTTTAATAGATTTTTTTTCAATTAAGAAATTTGGCATAGCAGTAGAGATAGATATATGAATTCATTCTAGTAGTCTGACCCAATGTCCAGAGGAATCTTTCTAAAATGTGAGTTTAGACTAAAATGTGTGAATCTGTTTCTTCACTGTCCTCTCTCCTGAGTTGTAGCAATCTCTTATATAAAAGATTTCCGTAGCTCCAACACACAGTTCTAGGTCTTTGGCTTGACATGATAGATCCTTAACTTGGTTTTTGTTCATGCTATCTCAGACAAGAAGGCATTTTCCCTTTTATCTGCCTGGTATCATTACCTGTGTTTACCTGACAAGATATCATGAATCCCTGTTTACATGTTCTGATTCCTCACTAAATTGTGAAATCAAGAGCAAAGACTTTACCAGACCTTGACTTCCCAACACCCAAAGAACCTATCGCATAACAGCTGTTCATTTTATAAATGAGAATTCAGGGGACGCCTGGGTGGCTCAGTTCGTTAAGCGACTGCCTTCGGCTCAGGTCATGATCCCGGAGACCGGGGATCGAGTCCCACATCGGGCTCCCTGCTCGGCAGGAAGCCTGCTTCTCCCTCTCTCACTCCCCCTGCTTGTGTTCCCTCTCTCGCTGTATTTCTCGCTGTCAAATAAATAAAATCTTTAAAAAAATAAAAATTAAAAAAAAAAAATAAAATAAAATCCATTTAAAAAAAATAAATAAATAAATAAATAAATAAATGAGAATTCAGGAACTAAAATGCTACAGATTCTGAGAGCCAGACCTCAAAGCAATAAGTCACAAGTAATGGACTTTTAGTGCTAGAAGGAATCTTAAAGATCATGGTTTTTAAATGAGCATATTATTAAGACCAACAACGCTGAAAACTTCCCTGCACTACCAGGCAGAATAAATCGGTTTATCAAATATGATCCCAATCACACACTAGTCATACCTCTCTTGTAGCCCTCATCCCACTAGTCTGCTGTTAAATTTTTCTCAATGACTAAGACAGTGCATATTCATTTTTGTGTCACCAACACCTGGGTACAAAGAAGGTGCTAAGTAAATATTTATAGGATGAGTTAATAAATGAATGCTCAGGAAAATGGAATTTTGTACTGGTTTCTACTATCCATTTATTCAAGGACAGAGAACAAGTCACTTAATCTCTGAATCTCAATTTCTTAACCTGTGTTATGGGATTAACAACCCCATCCAATTATTTCACAAATCAACTGGAATGAGCTGTATGAAACCAATATGGAAAATAATGATATGCCACCACAATGCAAACCATCATCCCCCAGGTAAAACTAGTAAGGAAATATAAAATACTGAACCACAGGGAAAAATGTTAAGAACTGGGAGATAAAATGTCCTTGACAGCCTGAGAGGTTTTACTTGCAGATACTAAACCAGGTTTTTACCAAGCAGGTGTTATCCTCTCTGCCATATGGCATGAGCCCCAGGGCTCCTCTTCCTCATGAACAAACAACATAGCTATGGCTGTACTGTAGTCTCCTTTATAAGACCTCTGAAATCATCTTTCTCAGTTCCCTGCCACAGTGAAAAGTATCCTGGACTGGGACTCAGAAGACCCTAGCTCTAATCTGATTCTGCCACTATCACTAATATGAATCTTAAGAAAGTCTGTTTTCTACCTGTGAAATGGGGATGGGCAATGCTTTCTTCACAAGGCGACTGTGAGGACTAACCACACTAACCATAAATAGTTATTAGCACACTGGCACACACTGGCCCCTCAATAAATGACAGCTGTCCTCCTGTAAAAGCATAAGCACGTTCGAGCCACAAAGCACAGCTCAGCTTTGTTACTGTCCAAATATGGGGAGAAACTCCCAAATATCTTCACACTTACAAATTCTTTCCCCTCCTTTAATTACATCTCTTCCATTTGATGAAAGAATGAACCAGGGAAAGCAATGCAGACTGGGAATCAGATACCTATTGCCATTAACCCTTCTCTATTTTAGTGTCATCATCTATAAAGCAAGGATTAACCCACCTCATTAAATTCCAGTGAGGATTAAAAGACATAGTGAAGAAAAAAGGACCCAGTATGTTACATAGGCCCTGGACATGTGAGGATTTTTTATGACTGATAGGAATGTAAATGATTCAAAGTAAACCAATCCCTACTGCTGGAAGTATGGATTAAAGTTTTCTGATAGTGACTCAGTATTGCTAGAACTCACCATTCCCCTGTTTAAAATTCTTTAATAGCTTCTCATTACCTATAAGATAAAGATAAAACTTCTACATGATATGACCTGCCACCATTCCTCTGCATCACCTGCCTCTCGTCCAGTCACACTTCACATTCCAATCATAACAAGCTACTTGCAGTTCTGTATAAAAACATACCTCGTGAACCTCCTTGTCTTTGCACATGCTATTTATTTTCTCTTTCTCTGGAATATCCTCATGTTTCCTTAACTCTTGCCCTAGATAACAAACTCCTCAACTCAGACTCTACCATCAAGAAGTTTTCTCTTATACATCCAAGCTTTTATTCAAGAAATGGTTACTTGCCAGATGCCATGGATCTAGCAATAAGTTAGACATAGCCCCTGACTTCATGAAGTTTTAGCACGCTGTACTGTAACTGCTTGTGCCTTCATGTTGCTCATAAGACTGGGTGACTCTTAGGAGTTGGGACAATGTCTGAGTCATTTCCATATTATCAGTTTTCCATACAGGACCTGGCACAGAGTGGGGGTTCTGAAAATATTTAATAAATCAATATTGCAAAACCACCTTTGTACAAGGGAAAGCATCAGGTATAAGGAATTGCAGTGTTCTCATATACATAGCAGAGCTTATTATTTATAAGACCTTTTCAAACAACATCTCATTTTATCTGCTCTGAAAAATGGAATTTGTAAGTTGAGAGAGGCAGAGACCTTTGTGGTCATCTGGCGTTTTTTTTTTTTTAAATTCCAGTATAGGTCACATACAGTGTTCTATTAGTTCTAGGTACACAATATAGTATGGAGCAACTCTCTGCATTATACAGTGCTATCACAAGTGCCCTCCTTAATTCCCAACCCCTATTTCACCCATCCCCCTCCCCCCTCCCCTCTTGGTAACCATCAGTTTGTTCTCTATAATTAAGAATCTGTTTCTTGGTTTCTCTCTTTTTTCTATTTTTCTTGTTTTGTTTCTTAAATTCCACATGCAAGTGAAATCATATGGTATTTGTCTTCATATGACATTTCTCTTAGCATGATACTCTCTAGCACCACCCATGTTGTGGCAAGTAGCAAGATTTTATTCTTTTTTATGGCTAAATAATATTCCATTATATATAAAAATATATAAATATATATATACATACACGCACACACACACACAACCTAATTCTCCTTTATCCATTCACCTATCAGTGGACACCTGGCAGCTTCCATTATTTAGCTATTGTAAATAAAGCTGCTATAAACATAGAGGTATATACATCCTTTTGAATTCATGTTCTTGTACTCTTTGGGTAAATACCCAGTAGTGGAATTACTGGATTATATGGTAGTTCTATTTTTAAAGTTTTGAGGATGAGGTCATCTAGCTTTACTTTCCGACCAATTCATCAGTGATCCCTATAATACCCCTTCAGGTGACAGGGCATTCACTACAGTGTCAGAGAACAGAATGGATGACCTTAAATGAATGGAATCTGCTCCCTTCAACAACTAGTCCTAACCCTGGTTTTGTAGACCCTACCAAAAAAAAAAAAAGAGGGAATTCTCTTCTAAATTCAGGTATTTAAAGACACAGCCAGGTAAGGGAAAGTGTTATCATCCTCATTTTATTGATGAAAAGACTGAAGTTTAGAAAGGCAAATGGGCTTTCCCAAGGTTCAAAGCTACAAATGAAAAACTGAGTCTAGATGTCAGTTCTGGTTCTGAGGTTGGGATTCCTGGAACACTAAAAAATGAAATCCAGAAGGGATACCTACTGTTTATTCAGCCCAATTCCTTTACTGTATAGATATGATACAGTAAATATTAGAACTAGAGCTACATGGTATAGATAAGGTCGTCTGCTGGTTGGGGGACATGGAGTGATCAAGAGGGGTGTCTCCCAGTCCAGCCTCTGCATCTACCACACTGTCTTGATCCCTTACCACCAGGCCTGCCCATTTCAGAATAAAGAAAATAAAGGCTTACCAAAGTATTAGAAGAATTATAATCCTCAGCTGATTTATCTGCAAAAGGAAAAAGATAAGGGACTCAGTTGGTATATAATTACAATTAATCCACCCCTGAGAGCTAAGGAAGCCTATCCAGTCAAGCACTTGCCAGGCTCAGAGCATAATAATATTACTGGTACTATGGGCCTGACACCATACTAAAGCACATTATGCAATTTTGCCTCCTTTAATCTTCACTACAGCTCTGAATACTATCATTATGACTACTTTTCTAGATTTGTAAACTGAGATTCAGAGAAGTTAAGTAATTTGCCCAGGGTACACACAGGTTAGGCGGGAGTCAACATCTGAATCCTGGTCTAATTCTAAATATGACAGAACTGTATCCACATCATCAACTATAACGTCATCAGGTCTCAACAGTCAAGGAAATTTCCTGTAATCTAGAGAGGGAAAGAATTCATGTCCTGAGCTATCCATAAAAAATCATGACCAGCTTTTGGCTTCAGTTTTTAAAAAGGATCTTTCTACATCCATGTCTATTTCCTACAGGGAAGAAAAATTAAGCTTTTGGGGGAAAAAAGCAGTAGTCATGTCAAGTCTAACTTAAGGTGGGGTCTTCTAAGAAGAGATTCAAGCTTCCTCAATGAGGCAATTATCACATTTCATTGATTTTGAAATATAAATTTTTTCCACGAGAACTTCTCTGAAAGACAGATGTGTCCTACAATCAAAGGCATTTCATGGTTTAATTGGCAACTTTTCTTCTTTAATGCTATATAAAATAATGGTGCACCTTACAATTAATGATATTTTATATTTAATAAACATAATTCCATTACCTATAAGTTGATTCACCTAATTAATTTCTCCAAGTCTGTGAAATGGGGATAATAGTCCTTGCCATACCAAACCCTCAAGGCCATCATGAGGACCAATGATATTAATTCATGTGCAAGTGTACAAATTGAGGTAGTAGTCTCAGAATCAATAGTCTGAGAAGAAGGGAAAGAGGAAAAGGAAAGAGATGGCATTAAAAATAACCTGTGCCAGGGATGCCTGGGTGGCTCAGTTGGTTAAGCATCTACCTTCAGTTCAGGTCATGATCCCAGGGTCCTGGGCACAGGGCCCGCATCGGATGACTCCCTGCTCAGTGAGAAGCCTGCTTCTGGCTATCCCTCTGCCTCCCTCTCCCTCTGCCTGCAACTCCTCCTGCTTGTGCATGCATTCTCTCTGTCAAATAAATAACACCTTTAAAAAAAATGAATTAAATAAAAGTAAAGTGTGCCAAATATCCAATCTTGCCTAGAATTGGCACTGGACTTCAACTTCTAAAAAACTAAAAATTCTGCACTTGTGGGTTCACACACACATACATGTGTCAACAAATTTATACACACAGAAGGAGATGTATGAACACATATCTATATATTCTATACATATATGAGTATCATATATGCATGCACAGGTGATCACATATACACATTTATCTTAATGTGCGTATCTATACACAAGTTAATTCACGAATCCTTAAGTGGACTTTAATTCCAGATATATGGAAACCCACAGATCTATGCTTCCATACACACTTCTGGTCCTTGTGTACATCTGCACACAGTACACATAAACAGAGCTTCTTCCAAAGACTTCGCTGCTGAGGCTTTCAAAGCCAGCTGCTAATGACAAATGCCTTAAAACACAAGTTCTAATCTCCTGACTAGAAAACTCTCCCACCCACCACCCCTCAACCCCAATTTCTCCTTGGAATGACCCAGTCCCTCAATGACAGAAGGGAGACAGAGCCAACGGGGCCAGACGTGAGGAAGGAAATACCGCTGGGAACATGCATGACCCTCTCCTGGGTACCAACCCGGCAGCATGAGCTTAGCTGCATTTGTCATCCTCACCATCTGTGCCCTTTGATACAAGCCAGATACTTACTGGGGAAAGCATCCTTCAAAATTAGCTAGTTCATCCTGGTTCTTACCTTCTCCAACAATACTGCTCTTTGAAAGAGTCAGCATGAACACTGGAAATAGCACCAGACTTGGAGTTAAGAGTTCAGTTCTGCCACCAATTTGGCCAATTAGAAAGGCCTTTTTTGGCTTTACTGTCTGCAAAACAAGGGGGAACTGGAAGCAGTATATACTAGGCTATGTCTTGCTCTAACATCCTAAGATGCCACTATAAAAGGTAAGTTTCTAGAAATGTAGTCCTTCTGATTAGTTATCTTGGAAAAGAAAAAATTCCCTGCTATGGAAGCAGGTACTCCAATTAGAGCTCCTAGAGGCAAAGAGTTAACTCAAAAGGTGCTAGTCTGGGAATTAGAAGACCTGGATTCCAATCCCAATTCTGTCTTTAAAAGCACTCTGAAAAACATAGTCTATTACAGAGAGGGTACCTCTAAAGTACATTTATTATTAGTGGCCTATTTTATATTTGACTAATAAAAATTAATTCCTTGAGGAAGAAATTGGGCTTACCTACTTAAAAGATACACATTAAATGTGTTATTAAATGACTTGATGATATTAAGATTAATAATGGTAATGAGAGCTACACTTTCATGGTGCTGTTTTACAACCTATAAAGAACTTTCATATCAGCGAGCTCATTTATCCTTCACTACAATCTCTTGAGATGAGAATTATTATTCTCATTTTGATGCTAAATATATATGTGTCATATTACTTTTTAAAAATGTGCAGTTTCAGAGCAAGGACCCATCATTTTGGCTCTCGAATTCCAAAATCCCACCTCAAAGTACCGTACCCGTTCTTTCTAATACTTTCTTCCTTACCTCACACCAAGAGGCACATGGAACTGTTCCACCAAAGTGAAAACCCTTTTTTTTTCTCCTAGACTGCTTTGGATTCAATCTCCTTACCTGTAAAGCTCATGTACTTCTGGCTGTTGGAGGTCTTCTTTGAGTTATAAAATTCCAATACATCCAGAACAGCCTGTGGGTTTTTCTTCTGCTCTGACTTAGTGATATTTGATGTCTGAAGCAGGCGAGCCCATTGCTCTGGCATCCCCTATAAGAGAGACATACAACATTACGAGGAAAGCATAGTCAAAGGAGATCCCAAAGGAGAAACTCTGATACTTGCTGGCCATTAAAGACAGGTTCAGGCATCCTTCCTCTTTACACCCTCAGAGCTCTATACAAACCTTTTTTACAGTACCTATCTCATTTTATTAGTCATTTCTTTCACTAGGCTATTCCACCTTCAGAAAAGGAACCATATATGATTTGTCTTTATATTACCTGTGCCCTGTGCAAAGCCTGCTGCCAAGGAGCCACTTAACAGAGGTCTAGTTAAGGAATGGAGATCCAAAGGCTTCTCTAATACAATTTTGGAGGTGAAGAAAATGTCCATCTCATGAATGTGAGAAGATAATAATAAGGGTCTCAGGCAAAGACGGAGGCATCAGAAATACTAATGGGGGGAAAAATGAATCTAACACTGCGTAGTCAGAATCCTCAAAGACCAAAGGCCTTTCTGTGATCCAGGACTTACTGTAAACTCCCCTGTGACAGCATCAAAACCAACATGAATGGTGTGCTCAAAATCTGAAGGAAGAGAAATCTCTGGCCGTTCCTTCTCCTTCTTTTTATTTGCTGCAAGAGAAACAGGGGAAAGGAAGTCAAAAAACAAGGGCATTACATTTTTTGGCTTTATTTAACTCTTTATTGAGCTGTGGGATCCTTTGAAGACTAAGGGCTGTCACTTCACATAAGTATTACCTACACCAAACACTACACTTAGATTGGAATTGGTGTTCAAAGCATGATTAAAGAACTTAATATTTTGTCGAACTAAAATAAAGGAGGGAAAGAAAGAATATTTCTCAGAGTTTAAGGTCCTGGCTTTACCGCTAATGAGCTACTCAATCTAGGGCGAGTCACTTCCTTTTTCTGAACCCTGGTTTCCCCATCTATAAAAAGAGAAGGGGCTCAGGTAAATGTCTCTAAAGATCTTCCAGCTCTGACATCCTACATTGTATGAGCTCCTGTGACCTGCATTCTACTGGTTTAGCATTTGATTATGGACTGCTTTAAGGTTCTCTAAATTTAGAGAATTTAAATCTGAATGTTACTTTAATAATATAAATCACTATTATTTTATCAGATGCTTACCAGACAATGGTTCTAGTTCTTTACATGTATGAATTCACTGCAGCCTCATGGAAACCCTGTCAGTTAGATACTATCTTCCATATTGTGCAGGTAAAGAAACTGAAGCATAGAGATTGTTACTTGCTTAAGATCATATGGTTGGTTCTCCCTCTCACTCCCCCTGCTTGTGTTCCCTCTCTAGCTGTGTTTCTCTCTGTCAAATAAATAAATAAAATCTTTAAAAAAAGGGGAGGGCGCCTTGGTGGCTCAGTTGGTTAAGCGACTATCTTCGGCTCAGGTTATGAGCCCCGCATCGGGCTCCCTGCTTGGCGGGAAGCCTGCTTCTCCCTCTCTCACTCCCCCTGCTTGTGTTCCCTCTCTAGCTATGTTTCTCTCTGTCAAATAAATAAATAAAATCTTAAAAAAAAAAAAAAAAAAAGATCATATGGTTGGTAATTGGCAGCATCCAGACACAAACCCAGGCCCAAAGCCTGAGCTCAAAACCAGTATGCTATTCTGCCTCCCCAGACTAGGACCTTAAACAATTATTTAGATCAAATACTTATAGTCATCCCTCTCCCATCAGGGGTCATGAGTAAAATAGATGTTCACTAAGGTCCTGCTGACCTGGTAGAAAAAGCTTCAACATTTAAGGAATTGTAGTACTAAAGTAAAGTACCCCTGTTAGGGGTTCAATTATGTCTCCCAAAATTCGTATGTCCTAACTCCAAGTGGCTCAGAATGTGACCTTATTTGGAAATGCGTCCAAATATAATCAGTTATGTTTAGGTCATATTGGAGCTGAATGGACCCCTAATCCAGTTAAGACTGGTATCCTTATAAAAACAAGAAATTTGGAGATAGATGCACACAAGAAAACCATATGAAGATGAAGAAAGCTGTCAGTGTGATGCATCTTCGAGTCTAGAAACACCAGACTGCCAGCAAACCACTAGAAGCTAAGAGGCATGAAACAGATTTTTCTTCACGGCCCTGAGAAGAAAGCATTCCTACAGAAAACTTGATCTTGGAATTCCAGCCCGCAGGACTGAAACAATAAATTTCTGTTGTTCAAGTTGCCTAGTTTGTGGTATTTCATTATAGAAGCTCTATAAACATAACCGTCTTCCAGCTAAAAGGAAGTTTCAAGGTCTTGGTATCAAGCTAGACCTCAGTAGGCATCTATAACTGCAATCCTACTGAAACAGGCTTAGAAACCTTCCATGGCTCAGCCAGGTAATCTTTCTTCCTAAATGGGGTCCTACAGAGCCCAGATTTTAAGTATTTGTAGAAACCCTCCTTATTTCTCCAGCCAAGGTTCTTCCTCCTTCAATGTTCTAGGGAGAAGGCCATCTGGTCTAAGCTCCCAGGGAAATCCTACACACACATGGAGAAACTGGGTTCAGAGGTTAACTGCAAAACCAACTATTTATTGAGCTCTTACCATGTACCAAGCATGTGCTAAGAATTTTATATACATCATGTCACCAAATACTCACACAACCCTACAAAACAGATACTAACATCTGCATTTTATAGGTAAGGAAACATAAGCACTTCTTTTTAATAATTTGCTTGATCATTCCGAGTTTCAGTGACAAGTCTATCCTAAAAATATTAGACACTGGCCATTTAGGCTCAGAGGCCTGAGAGGCAAAACCAGAATATCCCCTCTTTAAGGCAAGTCAGCAATGAAAGCTCAGGAGCCCTAAGTCTCTGGTCTTCCCCACTATCAAATTCTCAATGAAACCACCAGAGTTTTCTCCTTTTGGAACTCATGCTCCACACTGTCAAGTCAAGGCCCAAAATCCTTGGCTCCATGATAAGACATTTTCCCTCCCAGAAATGCCCAGGCTCGTATACCAGCAAGGTTCCAAAAAAACCTGTAAGCCCAAAATTAACCTTTAGAGAAATCACTGTAAGGGCACCTGGGTGCCTCAGTCAGTTAAGCTCCAACTCTTGATTTCAGCTCAAATCATAATCTTAGGATCCTGAGATCGAGACCTGTGTTGGGCTCCATGCTCAGCACAGAGTGTTTCTCTTCCTCTCACTCTCTATCTCCCTCTGCCCCTCACCCCACTCACATGCTCACTAGTATGTGCTCTCTCTCTCCCTCTAAAATGAATAAATAAGTAAAATCTCTTAAAAATTAAAATAAAATAAAAGAATTCACTGTAGTACCTAAGCACTTGGCTGGGGTCAAAGGCTGAATGCCAGGCTTGTCTGAGCCTAGCCTTAGAGATCAGATTAAAAGTATAGGCTGAATTACAGTAATCAAAACAGTAAGATACTGGCACAAAAACAGACACATAGATCAATGGAAAAGAACAGAAAGCCCGGAAATAAATCCATCCTATTCAGTCAGTTAATCTATGACAAAGGAAACAAGAATATAGAATGGGGAAAATACAGTCTTTAAAAAATGGTGCTGGCAAGACTGGAGGGCTACATCCTTTCATAAAAGAATGAAACTGGACCAATTCTAAGAGCATACACAAAAAACCTAAATGTAAGAACTGAAACTACAAAAATCGTACAAGAGAGCACAGGCAGCAATTTGTCTGACACTGGCCATGGCGGTGTTTTTCTAACATTTTTCCTCATCTCCTAGGGCAAGGGAAACAAAAGCAAAAATAAACTACTGAAATTACATCAAAATAAAAAGCTCTTCCGCAGCAAAGAAAACCATCAACAAAAAGGTAACCTACGAATAGAAGATATTTGCATATGATATATCCAATAAGGGGTTTACATCTAATACATAGAAAAACTTATACAACTCAACACCAAAAAATGCCAATCTGATTTTAAGAAATGGGCAGAGAATGCAAATAAGCATTTTTCCAAAGAAGATACCCAGATGGCCAAAAGACATATGATAAAATACTCAACATCACTAATCATCAAGGAAATGCAAATCAAAAGCATGATGAGCTATCACTTCACACCTATCAGAATAGCTGCAATCAAAAACACAAGGAAAAACAAGTGTTGTTGGGGCTGTAGAGAAGGAATCCTTGTAGACAGTGGGAATGTAAATTGGTATAGCAATGTAGTAAAAATGTAGAAAACAGTAAAGAGGTTCCTTAAAAAGTTAAAAATAGAATTATCATATGATCCAGTAATCCCACTACTGGGTATTTGCTCAAAGAAAACAAAAACACTAATTTGCATAGATACATGCACCCCTATATTTATTAGCATTATTTACAATAGCCAAGATATGGAAGCAGCTTAAGTGTCCACTGACAGACAAATGATAAGGATGATAGAAACGCTCGCACGTGCGTGTGCACACACACATACACACACACAGGAATACTTGGCAGCCATAAAAAAGGGATGAGATAGTACCATTTGTGGCAACACGGATGGATTGGAGGATATTATGCTAAGTAAAATAAGTCAGTCTGAGAAAGATACCATATGATTCCACTCATATGTGGAATCTAAAAAAATGAATACACAAACAAACAGCAGAATGAAACCTGTAATTACAAAGAACAAACTGATGGTTGCCCAGCAGGGGGAATGGGGAATGGGCAACATGGGTGAAGGGGAGTGGGAGATACAGGTTTCTGGTTATGGAATGAATAAATCACAGCATAAGGAATACTTAGGAATGGTATTGTAGTAGTACCATATGGTGATGGATGATTCCTATACTTGTGGTGAACAGAGCATAACATACACACTTTTGAATCACTATGTTGTTCACCTGCAACTAAAGTAATGTGTGTCAACTATGCTCCAATAAAAATACAATTTTTTTCAAGTATAGGCTGTGGACTTACCCCCAAATCCATAGGTAAGGCCCCTGTGGCCAAGAACAGCTGAACTGCAAATATATGATCCACTTGTATTGCCTTTCCCAGCTCTCTTGTCTGAGCCTCACTACAAGACTGCATATTGTGCTGGGCAAATAAAGTATCAGTAGAGCTTATAGCACTTTATAACAGATTTACATTTCATAATAATCACCTTCATTTGTATCAGGCTCTAATGCTTATAAAGCACTCTCACATATATTCCTTCACTAGAGCCTCAAAACAACTGTGTGGTGAGAGAAGAAACAAGGGTTCCAAGAAGTTAAGTAACCTGCACAAGGTCACAGAAGCAGATCTGCAACCAGAACTGAAGTCTTCAGACTCCCAGACCTAAGGCCTTCCTAGTCTGTTGCTCTGCCTCTTACGGACTACTACTGCTTGTGATTATGTGATCTCTCCTCTTTCTCCCCATCTCTCTTCCATTCAGTCTCCAGGTTACTAATTTCCTATTCTATACAGTGATCAAATTTATCCACTTCTTCATTTTCATCGCCGCCACCCTATCTCAGGCATTGTTATCTATGGCCTTGGATCATTCCAACAGTAGGTTGTCACCTGCCTCCTGGTCGCCTCCAATGAGACAGCAGCCAGGGTGATCGGGAACCTTGTTATTCAAAGCAGCATCAGCACAACTTGGGAGACCATTAGAAATGTAGGTTCTCAAGCTCCAACCATTGAATTAGAATCTGATTTTTAATGGGATCCCAAATGATTCACGTGCATAGAAAAGTTTGAGAATCAAGAGAATGAGAAGACAAACCACAAGTAAAAAGAAAATATTTGCAAAAGATATATCTGATAAAGGATTATTATCCAAAATATAGGAAGAACTCTTAAAACTCCCCAATAAGACGATAACCAATCGGATTAATAAAATGTGCCTCCCTGGTCTAAGATGCTAATAGTGGGAAAGGTTGTACATATGTGGGGGCAGGAGGTACACAGCTATACAAGGTATACTGCATACCTTCCCTCAATTTTGCTGTGAACCTAAAACTGCTCAATTCTTTTTAACTTTCTGAAGCTCTATTCTACAAACCTGTACCTCTTCTTTCCTCCTGTTACTTATGTTTCATACATTCTGTTCCAGCTACACTGAGCCAATATGTCACCAAACATAATTAGCTCTTTCACACCTCTTCACATTTTCTCCTGCTACACTCTTTGCTTATGAATCCTGCCTTGCCTTTCCCTTCCCTTGTTACCTCAGCCTTTAATTTACCCTTTTCGGGTGTCAGCTTAAAGGTCACAAGTCCTCCCCGATCTCGAGGTTGAGCAGTCCTTCACTCTGTCCTCTGTTCCCACAGACCCATTAGAGAAATTGCCCATTTTATGGGTTTACCTTCCAACCAGACTGAGTCCCAAGTGCAGGGGCCATGTCCAATTCATCATGGATCCCCAACAGTTAGCACACACCGGCACAAACAGCAAATGAAGAAAGGAACAAATGACCAAATACCTAACTTGACCTGGCAAGAGTCTAAGGAATCCGTCGAAGACAGGCAAATTCCCTCCAGGACAGGAATAAATGTTTCATTTTCACAAGGTCGGACCTGACTTTTCACAGTCTTTGTTACCCGGCTACTTCAGTCCTGTTTGAAAACCCTGTTCTGTGTGGGAGCTCAGCAGATTCGCCAGAAGACATTCTGAAATCCTAATGCCTCCACAGACCCAAGATAATCTTAATGAAAGGCAGCAAAATGGGGGGTTGGGAGTGGAACGGGAAGAGGGGAGGGAAAAGAAGGTCTAGAGTTCAGGCCAGTTTTGCTCCTATACACCACGTAGTCCAGGTTCTCAACTTTCTCATCTGAAAATGGAGAGAATGGACTAGATGATTACAAGGACCCTTCCAGCTCCTACATGCCATGAGTCTATGAAAACAGAAAGATGAATACTCTCAAGGCCCTGTAGCTAGATTCTTCCTGACATGGCATCCCACAGTTTTTAATAGGTACTCCATTAACATCATTCAAACACCATAATCCTGAAATGCAATTTTTATTTGTAGATTAGGAAACTGAAGCACAGACTTGCCTACAGTTATTGAAGTGACTGAAATTCAAAAGGTGTGGCTTCAAAGCCAAGGCCCTTTACAGTCTACCGTTTTATCTCCCATAAAGAATTTCAAATTGAGGGGCACCTGGGTGCCTCAGTTGGTTAAGCGACTGCCTTCGGCTCAGGTCATGATCCCGGAGACCGGGGATCGAGCCCCACATTGGGCTCCCTGCTCGGCGGGAAGCCTGCTTCTCCCTCTCTCACTCCCCCTGCTTATGTTCCCTCTCTAGCTGTGTTTCTCTCTGACAAATAAATAAGTAAAATCTTTAAAAAAAAAAAAAAAAAAAAGAATTTCAAATTGAGTCAAGAAAACATACTTTGGTAAAATAAGGAAAGGAAATAACACTGAATAAAAATTTACTATATATAAGATATCATAACACATATTTTCCTTAATTCTTAAAATTCTATGAGATAGATTTTTACTACTGTAAAGGAAGATTACAGATTAGGAAACTAAAAAAAAAGTCATTAAATAATTTGCTTGAACTCACATAGCTAGTAAGAACTGAGATTTAAACCCAAGTCTGATTCCAAAGTTTCTTTCCTCAGTGTCTTACTAAGAACTATCTGCCTATGTGCCAACTGCTAGGGTTTAATTTATTTAGGCACTTGGCAATTTCCCTGCCAGAAGCAGCTGCTTTTTAGAAAGGGAAAGCCAAGAGTTTACCAGCGCCCAAATTAAGCAGTCATTTACGACATAAGTCCATCTTTCTTACTCATAGCCAGAATGCATGGGACATGGTACAGGGCTTTGGGTTGCTTACTATTCTTAAATTTCCTCTAATCGAGTCCCTTAAAAGATTGTATGGAAGAACAATAATGTTATTTTTATGTTTTATTTAGATTTTAATTTTATACTTATATATCTTCCATTTTTATATATTATTTCTAATTTATGTTATTAATATACTATATAATATATCATCATAGGCATGGGATGTCAATACAAAAGAAACTCCAGTAATGGAGACACAGAGAGTGGCTCAGAGGATAAGTAGTCTATAGAGAAGAGTCCCAAGGACATGAAATCAATTAACACATGAAAAAACAGGGTAATGCTGAAGTTGGCTTCCACAGGATACTTTTTGCCCCCATAACCTTTGTATAAACTTCCCTTATTCCCAATTCCAAGTTTTTGCTCACTTTTTGTTCTCCTTGCTTTAGAATGCTCTTCCTCCCAATCTCCCTGTCAAATTCTCCATCATCTTTAAAGACTGGTCTAAGTCCCACTTCTCTTCCTGACCTTTCCTCCCTCTGTTACTTCCCAAGACACTGAGTCTGCCACACCACCATGCATTTAGTCATTTCCTGTCTTTTAATGATTCCTTGCTATTTTAAAGACTTGCCTCTTTCCTTAAAATGTAAGCTTCTTGAGGACCATAATCACGGCTTGTAATTATGACTGTTAAACTTCCAAATCTTCCACTGAGGACGGAACACGGAATAAGTTATTCAAGAACACACCAAAAATATAAGGAAGTAACCTTAGAGACCGTTATTCTACTCCCTGAAGAGCCCTGAGAAATTGTCTTGATCTGTAGAGCTGCACCAGAGAGCACATGGAGGTAAGACTCAGTTCACCTGACCAAATCTTTTATCCTGTGTGATATCCCCTGATCCCTACTGACTGATTTGACTGGAAGCAACTACTGACTGAAATAACAGTTTAACATAGAACAGAACTGGACTCTAAGAAGAGGGAAGGCTTGGTTGAAGTGAGAGAAAAGAGAAGTACAGGGGCGAAAAGCAAAACAAAGCAAAACAAAAGCCCTAGCTGGCATGATTTATCCGGAGTGCTATGCAATTTAGGCTGAGTACTTACTGACTGCGGACCACCATCGGGAAACAGGATACCTGAGGCAGGAAAGCAGGACAGAACTGGAGAAGTCATGTAGTCACAGAGCTACCCGGCACTCGGTAAACCTCTTCCTGGAAGTGATAATCCCCTCCCGCACATGTGTATAGCCCTTCACAAAGCCTTTTCACATTCACTGCCTCACTGGATCCTTACAACAACTCCAAGAACCAGACAGCATGGGTTATCCCCATTTCACAGCTGAGAAGATTAAAGTCAGGGAATTTAAAAAAATCTGTTCTGGACTGAGTCAGAGGAAGATGGATCCAGTATTCTCTTTGCCATTAACTCACTTTATGGCCCTGGAAAAGTCACTTTCTTCTTGTGAGTTCAAGTCTTCAATCTGTAAAATAGGTCACTGATCCATGTTCAGGAACAGATAAAGGTAGGTTAAAAAAAAAAAAATCACCTTTCTGGAGAAGGTATTACCTGAAATAACTCAGGAAGGATAAATGGGCAATGGTGGGGCAGAGATGGGGAAGGGCATTCCAGAGGGAAACAGAATAAACAAAGGCTCAGAAAACAGTGATCTTTGTCCCAGCTTTCCACCTTCCCAGCAAGTCAACCAAATTTAATAAACTCTTATTAGAAATGTACTCCAAGCTTGGGACTGAATGGAGATACAACTGAGAAAATAAAGTAAACTCAGGATACTAGTAAGCCCATATCTCAAGGCCACAACATCAGGCCGTCTGGGACAACTGCTGCTGCCAGCAAATGATTTTATGGGGACTAGCAAATATGAGTCTAGAGGAATCCGATGAAAACCTATGTCTGCACAAAAACCTGTAAGCGAATGTTCACAGCAACATATTCAAAACAGTCAAAAAGCAAATGTCCCTCAACTGATGAACAGATGAAAAAATAAATAAAAATATGGTATATCCACACAACAAAATGTTATTTGACTATAAAAAGAAATGAAGAAAAAAAATAAAAAATAAAAATAAATAAAAATAAATGAAGTCCTGATCCATGCTTAAAAATGATACGCTGAATGAAAGAAGCTAGTCCCAAAAGGCCACAAATTATATAATTCCATTTATATAAAATATCTGGTAAAGTCAAATCCATAGAAAGAAAGTAGATCAGTGGTTGCCAGAGGCTTGGGGAAGAAGGAAAAATGGTGAAGTACAGGGTTTCTTTTTAGGGCTGTGAAAATGTACTGGAATTAGAGCAGTGTGACGGTTGTACAATCTTGTGACGATACTAAAAACCACTGAACTGTATACTTTGAGATGGTGAAGTGTATTACATCTCAATTTTTTAACAAGTAAATATAATTTACTGTATTAAAATAAAGGAGAAAACGTATATGATTCAATTAATGCAGAAAAAGCATTTGCTAAACTTCTATATCCAATTGTGATTAAAACCTCTTAGCAAACTAAGATTACAAGGGAATTTCTTTAATCTAATAAAAACTAATTACCAAAAAAACACTAGAGCCAACACTATACTTAATGGTGAAATGTTGAGAGGTTTTCCTCTGAGATTACAAATAAGGATGTCGCTTCTATTTATCATAATCCTGAAGTATTAGCCAGTAAAAGTAGCAAAGAAAAAGAAGCACAGGGAGAAGGATTAGAAAGGAAGAAACAAAACTATCACAATTTACAGGTAATATGATTGTGTATACAAGAACAGAAAAAATCAAATAGGAGAAAAATCTTCATAACTTAGAACATGTGAAGATTCCAAAAACAGAACAGAAAGCATTGGAAAGGAAATAATAAACTTAACTATACTAAATTCTATAAAAAATACCATTAAGTGCATAAATGAAGACATCTGCAATTTATATAACTGGTAAAATCTAGATAAGAACTGCAAATCAATTAAAAAAAACTCCTTAAATGGGCAAAAGACTTGACCAGGCACTTCACAAAAAAGTATACCCAAATGGCTAATTAACAGGAAAAGCTGCTCAACCTCCTTAAAGACTGACAATACTTAAGTCATGACAAAAAAAGTGAAGTAAGTACAAGTCTTAGGCACTGCTCTTGGGAATTGAACAACTATGTGTTTGAACTTTCAACTTTTGGTATTATCCACTGAAGTTTAACACAAGTATCTACATGATTCAGCAATTTCACTATGTATACGTACCCAATAGATGGGTGAACACATGTATAAAGACATGCACTAGAATGGTCAGAAAACATTACTCCTAACAATCTATTGCTGAAACAGCTTATGTTCATCAATAGTAAAATGGAAAATATTCTTATAAGAGAATGCTATAGTGATAAAAATGAGCTAATTTGTCTGTAAAAATACATATAAATCTTCTAAAAAATGTCAAATAAAAGCAAAGAAAGAATGCATGCTGCATGATTCTATGTATAGCAAATTAAGAAATAGACAAACTCACTCACATGAGATAATCTTTGGGAAAGAGAGAGATGTTAGTGCCTGGAAGGAAAAACATAGGGAGCTTCAGGGGAGCTAGCTATATCCTTTTTTTTTTGGTCATGTTAGTGGCCACAAAGGGGCAGTCAATGCATTGCTTAGGAAATGTGCATTTTTCTATATAAAGATGTAAAAGTGCAATACAGGAATCTACAAGAACCTTGGCTCATCAAAAGGTAAGACTTTGGGCACCTGGGTGGCTCAGTTGGTTAAGCGACTGCCTTTGGCTCAGGTCATGATCCTGGAGACCTGGGATCGAGTCCCACATCGGGCTCCCTGCTTGGCAGGAAGCCTGCTTCTCCCTCTCAATTCCCCTGCTTGTGTTCCCTCTCTGGCTGTGTTTCTCTCTGTCAGATAAATAAAATCTTACAAAAGAAAAAAAAAAGGTAAGACTTCAAGAAACACTAAATATACTAAGTTATATTCAAATAATTCTTTATAACATTTGAAAAAAAACTTTAAACAAGTCCCAAAAAGTTAGTGCAGTAGCACCAGTAAATGCCTAGCAATTATATTCCATAGCTCTTGGTTGCAAAGTTACTTTTTGTCTTGATGATGTGAATGTATAGGAGTGATCTTTCTGTCATATCAATTCTACATTTTAGGACTTATTATGAAAATCACTTTAGGATTGATTAAAAGAATCATCATCTTTTCACAATTAACAGTTAACTGTTAATGAATTTACAACTGTACTTACCCATTTCTTTAAAAAAAATTACTTTTTGTTTTTATTGTGTTATGTTAGTCGCCATACATCATTAGTTTTTTGATGTAGTGTTCTAAGAGTCATTGTTTATGTCTAACACCCAGTGCTCTAAGCAGTATGTGCCTTCCTTAGTATCCATCACTGGACTCACCCATGCTCCCACCGCCGTCCCCTCTAAAACTCTCAGTTTGCTTCTTGGAGTCCTTTAAATAAATAAAATAAGTATATGTGTTTATTGCATACCTTCACTTATTAAACCCTAATTATTTTAGTTGTGGTCAGTCCATATTAAATAACTGTATATTTTGTAGACAGGTCATCAATTTAATACTTCTATTTTAAGGATTAAAGCCTTTTTTTTTTTTCAGATTTTTATTTACTTGCCAGAGAGAAACACAGCTAGAGAGGGAACATAAGCAGGGGGAGCAAGAGAGGGAGAAGCAGGCCTCCCGCCGAGCAGGGAGCCCGATGTGGGACTTGATCCCCGGTCTGCGGGATCATGACCTGAGCTGAAGGCAGTCGCTTAACCAACTGAGTCACCCAGGCGCCCCGGATTAAAGTCTTTTTAAGGAGGTATAATGTGTTCACATTCTTTCTAGGTTCTGGGAAGGTTATAGTGGTTAGTTCTCTACTGAGTTTTAGCTGTCAAGAGCCAATAAATTTTAAATTTAAAACTTGTAATTTTTTAGTATTTTTAAAAGACTTTATTTATTTCACAGAGAGAAACACAGCCAGAGAGGGAACACAAGCAGGGGGAGTGAGAGAGGGAGAAGCAGGCTTTCCACCAAGCACAGAGCCCAATGTGGAGCTTGATCCTAGAACTTCAGGATCATGACCCGAGCCAAAGGCAGGTGCTTAATGAGTGAGCACCCCAGGTGCCCCAAAACTTGTAATTTTTTAAACTTCTGTTGAAACACTTAATTTTCAGGTTAAAACTTCTGTTATTTGGAGGCAGCTGGGTTGCTCAGTTGTTACAGCCTTGATCTCAAGGTCTTGGTCTCAGGTCTTGATCTCAGGGTTGTGAGCTCAAGTCCCATGTTGGGTGTGGAACCCACTTCAACAATTTTTTTTTTCTGTAATATGAAAAATTTGTGTTTTAAATAAAAAATTTAGAATTTAATCACAAAAAAAAGAACCATGGCTTATAAGCCACAAATGACTTTACAGAATATTTAGTCCAATTTTTTTCATTTTAAAGATAAGAAAGCCCAGAGAAGTGCAGGGAGTTGTTCAAGGCCACACAACAAATGTGTGAAAACACTGCAATAGGATCCAAACCCCAAACAGAGTATTTTACAATGTTACTTCATTAGAAAATCCTGAACACACAGTTGGTAGTCAAGCCCAACTCTTAATACCATATGTGTAGCAATGCTTCCAACAGTGTTGACAACAATTATGTAAGTGAATTAGAGAACACAGGGGAAGAGAAAGAGGAATAGAAAGGGAAAAGGGGGTGGATTAGAGTCAGAAAGAAGTGAAGAGAATCTAAGAGATTTGGAGTTTTAGGAGGCTTACCTTTTGGCCTCAGTTTCAAATATATTATATGTTCCAGAAATCCAGGCCCATATCCAGAGCTTAGAACCCTTCTTCTGAGAGAAATTATATAGAACTCTTGGGAACTTCTTGGGAAACCTGTTCCTGGATCTGCTTAGTCTCAGTGCCCAAAATAACTAAATCTGGTCTTCCCATTATCACTATCTAAACCAACAGGAAATACAAGCCTATATGTAGAAAGAGAAAGGTAGCTTTACCCCCAGAATCATTCTTTAATTCTATTTTGGAAGAACACTGCCAAGAGTTGCAATTTTGTAAATCTCTTAACAACTTAACCATGACTGCAAGATACAATAACTACCAAAATTTCTACCCACTCTTTTGTTTGTTTGTTACTTAAATTTTTTTTCCAGTGTTCCAAGATTCATTCCCCATTTCCCACACCCAGTGCTCCATGCAATAGGTGCCCCCAGTACCCACCACCAGGCTCTCCCATCCCTCTACCGCCCTCCCTCCAAGTCCCTCAGTTTGTTTCTGTGTCCAAAGTCTCTGTTGTTTCGTTTCTCTCCCTGGATTACCCTACTTCCCATTTACTTTACTTCTCCCACTGTCCTCCAGGTTACCCCTCATGCACCGCAAGTAAGTGAAACCATGTGATACTTGACTTTCTCTAGATATAGCGAGATTAGAACTGGTTGTATAGAGGGGTAGTATTGAATAGGGATGTGGGATTGACTTAAAGCTTATAACTACATGTATATGTAAAAGAGAGAATAAAGGAAAGAAGAGAGAAGAAAGGGAAAAACAGATAAAACAAATAGGGAAACAAGAGGCAACAACAACAGCAGAAAATACACGAGTGTGTTTGAAAAAATTTCAAGGTAAAAAAAAATGTTATGGGGTGTTGTATTGAGTATCACGCTGTGATAAAAAGGGGGTTAAAAACTGAAAGCAGAAAAACGTGAGAATGTATTTTAAGTTTAAAATGGAAGCTGTAAAAGTAAAAATAGAAAAAGTTAAAAAAAGCAAATAAGATGAAAAACTGTATCAATAAAGTGTAGGGCTTTTGGTACTTGTAGTCAGTACCAGGAGTTTAATAAATTGCCTTTGACCCCGATGTTGGGGTTTTACAGTTTGGGTGTTGTCCTCCTGAACTTCGGGCTTGCTTTCTGGGGGCGGGGTCTGCTGCGCTGCTTTCAGTCCCTTCTACCTGGGCTGCGTCTCTCCGCCCCCTTGCTAGAGACTGGTGTCCATGGCAACCAGGTTGTCAGGTTATAGTTCTCTGGTAGCGGAGCTTTGTTCTTTTACGTCCTTTTTCAGCTGCTGAGGAAGTCAGGTCGGAACAAGATGTCTGCGCCCAGGCTTCCTTCCCAGAGAGAGCCTCTACACAGAGAGAGACTCTTTTCTGCCTCCCGGTTGGCAGCCTGTCACAGCTGGGCAGGCGCAGATGCTGGATTGATTTCTGCCCACGCCCCCTGCTTGTTGCTTCACTCCCACACCTCAAAACCACAACTGCTTTTGGATCGCGCGACCTTGTCTGTGCCAGGGGACCCGCGGCTCTTCAGGTCCCACACAAGTCTGCAAAATCGCCTTCCCTGTGGGGTTCGCGCCCGGCCTACGGGGTGGAGAGAAGCGGGAGAGAAATGCAGCGGAGGAAAGGGGAAAAAAGAACGAAAGAAAAAGAAAAAAAAAAAAGAGAGAGAGAGAGAAAGCAGCGGAAAAATAGACTCCACGCTCGCCGCTCTCGCTGAGATCCCCCGTGCCACACAGGGCACTCCTACTCTCTGCGAAACCCTGCTCCTCTGGCTTAAGCAGTGGGGGGATAGACTCCGTACCCCAGCCCCTCTAAGTTCCCTCGAGTTGCGGGGCACTTCCTCTCCCTGCGGATTCCCATCTCCCTGCTGCCACAGCGGAAAAACTGACTTTGCACCTCACAGGGCACTCTCTGTCCCTGCGGGTCCCCGTCTCCCCGTTGCTGTGGCAAAAAAACAGACTCGAGTGCCGCCGGCTCTGCTGCATTCCTGGTTCTGTCTCACCCCAAATCAGACCGTAATCTGCTGTTATTCCCCCAGCACAGAACACTTTCGTGCTGGGGTGTTTGCTTTCAATGGTTCAGCTCTGTGGGCTTCCTCCCCCACACCCCTGTCTCTGGGGGCAAGCCTCCGGTCGCTCTCACTTGTTTCTACCTTTTTGCCGATGGTCTTTGTCTCCCGTGGTGATCCAGAAGCGCGAAATATCACATTTCAGGCAGATTTCATGGGTGCTCACAGTGGTCCTATAGTGTTTTTTTGCTGGAATTGAGCTCACTTCAGGGAACTCCCTGAAATGCGGTCACCTGGTCTTCCGCCATCTTCTTCCGGTGAGCTCTACCAACTCTTAAAAAGGCTGCAGTTTACATTGCATTTTTTATATCTTTAGTCTTTCAGCAAGTCTATGAGATAAGTATTACTGTGTACCCACACTACAGATAAGAGAACTGAAGCCAAGAAAGGTGAAGCAACTTAACTAAAGGTCACAAAGTCAGGGATGGGCAACGGTGATAATTTCAAGGGCCTGAACTCCAACATGGCTTCTTTTGTAAGTACTGTGCCTTCCCCGTATTGCAGACTACATGACTATGCCAGTGAGTGATAGAATAGTTGTTATTAAATGCGAATTTGTTTTAAACTATGTTAAAAGAAACAACCAAATCAATTCTACTAAAGGCATCAGTTTGAACATCTTTCGGATGGGAGCCTTCAAACACTATATGGTGCCTGAGGACTTCAGAAGAACGACAGTACAGTCCAGAAGCAAGAGACAATGATTCAAATTCAGACTCCATGTACTACAACTATGCAGCAAGTGACCTTGGACAACTTGTTGACCTGCTACGCCTGAGTATTAGTTTTGTACAGTGGAATCAGAGCGTCAGTCCCTACTCAGCCACTTCCTAATTAGATAACTTTGGGAATGTTACTTAACCTCTGTGAACCTCAGTTTGCTGTCTACTAAGTGAAATATTTATCTGCCTGAAAGGGCTGGTATATTTTACAAACATCAAAGTTCCCAATATATGGTGTGGTAATTAACAAATAGTAGCTGGTTACTGCTGTTACTATTTATGATTATTACTATAGTGTAATTACTGTTTATTATTACTATTTTTTATTCTTGTTATTATTTGAAGACCAACTAAGGTAAAGAAAATGTATATGTTTCACAAGCTAAAAGCTTTACAAACATGATTCATCATTAATATAACAAAGTTTCAGAGTAAGATTTCCCAACCCAGACAGAGAAACTGTGGCTGAGAAGAAAGAAGAAAGAATCATTCTGATGTCATGTAACTAGAGACCACAAGCTGGAAGCAACAAAGTGGAAAAAGAAGCTTACAACTTGACGCATCCTAACTTTAACCCCACTTTGGCCTGGTCCATTTGGCTTTCTGAGAGCATGAGAAAAGAGGCGGACGTTGCCAAACCCTATGGAGCGGTACAGCCATCTGGGTTTCAGTACAAATCATTGGCCTCACTTTTTTTTTTAATTTTTTTTAAAGATTTTATTTATTTATTTATTTATTTGACAGAGGGATCACAAGGAAGCAGAGAGGCAGGCAGAGAGAGAGGAGGAAGCAGGCTCCCTGCTGAGCAGACAGCCCCATGCGGGCCTCAATCCCAGGACCTTGAGACCATGACCTGAGCTGAAGGCAGAAGCTTTAACCCACTGAGCCACCCGGGCGCCCTACTTTTTTTTTTTTAAGATTTATTTTTAAGAAGCACCTCTCATTGGTTCAGCTGAGCTAATCTGAGCTCCAGGCAGTAAAACGCTCCAAACTTGGGAGAGATAAACACTGACGTAGTCCAGTTTTAAAATTAACTTTGCTAAACTCTTCCCAAGCCTAGAGAATTCCACTTTGGTTGTGAAAATTCAGCCAGAAAAAGATCCCAAACTAAATGCTGTGGGACCTATCAGAATAAAACCAAAGGCTCTAGATCCTAACCACTGGTACCAGGCTTTCCCACATAGAAGTCTGCAACCCCACGCCACATATTCCAGAACTTCAGCTATGGTTTCTCTGATTTATTATGCATTCCCCCAGGCGACAGTGAAGCCGTGTGGGAGGTCAGCATTAGGTAATGCCCACAGACACTCTAACCACTGCCAGCTCAAATCTCAACCACTACCGCAGGCCACAAAGACTCTTCTTTCTTTTTTCCCAAATCTCTTTAGAGACCTAAAACTACTCCTTTGGTAATTTTAGCTCCAAAAGTCTGGGTAGGACCTAGGCATCTGCTATTTTTCAAAAACACCATGAGTGAGTCAGATGTGAAATGTGGGTTGAGAACAACTAACAGAGATAGTGGGTTGTGCTGTAACAGATACTTCAGGAAGACTTAGTTCCACACTCATCCCCACCACTCCAGGTATGAGATCTCGAGCAATCTAATTTTCTCTAAACCTCAGCCTCCTCAACTGAAAATGACTTGTGGGCATCAGATTAAAATAAGAAGTGAGTTTCCCATTAAAAAACAAAAACAAAAACAAAAACCCTCATATTTGTAGTGTTCTACAGTTTCGAAAATGGTCCTGTATTCACTGTGTCAAAGGCAAAAATCTACTAATGATAGGGGTGACGGGAATTACAATTATTCCTACTTTACAGATGTGGATATGAAGATTAAAATATATTGGTAAGAGGAAAAGAAATCATAGAATAAATGTCAGATAGGACTCAATCTTGGTTCTCTAAATCCAGTTCTAGACCATTTCTAGGCCAAATACTTTAGTAAGGCCATACCACTTCAAAGACTGCTAACACTGCTTTGTATTCCTGCTAGGACTACATGAAGCACAAAGCAAAGGTCAACAAATGCTTACTGGTTGAAAGATAATATCAATAAGTATAAAATTAAGCTGAACAAAGGCTCCAAACAAAAGGGGGGAAAGTCACTTATCTCATTTTGATGTATGCACTAATTATAGCCATCTTAAAGCAAACGGGTGAAACCTATATGCTCAGGGCATGCACAGAAAATCTAACTAAGGGATGGAAGAGATTACTAGATTATTTCACAAGACCTTTTTAAAACTCTACACTTTCTACATCTATACTATGAATTCACAGAGAAACTGCTTTGAGATTTTGAGCTATGAGATTTACTTTCAGAACAGATTTGGCCTAGGATCACTCAGTGAAGGGTGTCCAAGGAGAATCTCTGGGTCTACATGCAGCTCTATTACTAATTAAAGTACTTTACAATGGCCCACTTTCTTTTCACCTACATGCAACCCAGTCCAACTTTATCTTTCTAATCTTTATTTAATTTTAAGATTTCAAAACTATGAGAGACCTTATATGTCTACTGATTTGACTCTAGTTTTTTAGATGAAGGCACTGAAGTCTACAGAAAAATAATTGACCCAAACCATCAGCCAATTTATGATGGAACTAAGACTACAATCCAGATATTCAGACCCCCATCTCCCCAATTAGTACATAAGATCATTCCTTAAATTCTCAATGCTGTCTAAGGGTTATGCCTCCACCTGCAGTTTTAGACAGGAATTTTTTTTTTAAGTTTTACTGAGATATAATTCACATACTATCAATTCATCCATATAGTGCACAGTTCAGTGCCTTTTAATATATTCACAGACCTGGGCAACCATCCCCACAATCAATTTTAGAACATTTTTTTAAGCTTTCTTTCTTCTTTTTTTAAAATTATGTTCAGTTAGCCAGTATATAGTACATCATTAGTTTTTGATGTAGGGGTCAACGATTCATTAGTTGCATATAACACTAGTGCTCATCCCAACACATGCCGTCATTAATACCCATTACCCTGTTACCCCATCCCCCACCCCCTCCCTTCTGTAACTCTGAGTTTGGTTTCCGGACTCCATAGTCTCTCATGGTTTGTCTCCCGCTCTGATTTCTTCCCATTCAGTTTTCCCTCCCTTCCCCTACAGTACTCACATTTTCATCATCCCACAAAGAAACTCCATACCCCCTAATTCCATTCGCCTCTTCCCATAGCCCTGAACAACCATTCATCTGCTTTTTGCCTATGGATTTGCCTGGATATTGCATATAAATGGAATCATTTAATATGTGGTCTTTTGTGACTGACTTCTTTCACTAACACAATGTTTGCAAGGTTCACCCATGTAGCATGGATCAGACCTTCATTTCTTTTTATTACCAAGTAATAAATCTTTGTATGGATATGCCACATTTTACTTATCCATTCATCAGTGGATGGATATCCAGGTAATTTCTACTTTTCCCTATTATGAATAATGATGCTATAAACATTCATGTGCAAGTACTGTACAGACATGTTTCTATTTCTAGGTCATATGGTGACTCTGTACTTAATCTTTAAAGAAAATGCCAGAATTCTCTAAGTGTTTGTAACATTTTACTTTCCCACCAACAGTGTATGTGGGTTCGAATTTCTTACATCCTTGTCAACATTTGTATTATCTTTTTATTACAACATTCTAGTGGGTGTGAAGGGACATCTCACTGTGCTTTTGCTTCTAGTTCCCTCATGGCTAATGATTTTGAGCATCTCTTTTTTTTCATGTTAATAGTATTTTCTTTTGATGATACTTTTTTTTTTACTGTTAAATTTTTTTTTCCAGTATCCAAAACTTATTTCCCATTCCCCACACCCAGTGCTCCATGCATTAGGTGCCCCCAGTACCCACCACCAGGCTCTCCCATCCCTCCACCCCCCTCCCTCCAAGTCCCTCAGTTTGTTTCTGTGTCCAAAGTCTCTGTTGTTTCATTTCTCTCCTTGGATTACCCTAAATGCCGTTTACTTTCCTTCTCCCACTGTTCTCCAGGTTACCCCTCATGCACCGCAAATAAGTGAAACCATGTGATACTTGACTTTCTCTACTTGGCTTATTATACTCAGCATAATCTCTTCCAGTCCAGTCCATGTTGCTACAAAAGTTGGATATTCATCCTTTCTGATGGAGGCGTAGCATTCCATTGTATATATGTACCACATCTTCTTTATCCATTCATCTGTTGATGGGCACCTTGGCTCTTTCCACAGTTTGGCGATTGTGGCCATTGCTGCGATGAACATTGGGGTACATATGGCCCTTCTTTTCACTACATCTGTATCTTTGGGGTAAATGCCTAGTAGTGCAATTGCAGGGGCTTAACGTAGCTCTATTTTTAATTTTTTAAGGAATCTCCACACTGTTCTCCAAAGCAGCTGCACCAGTTTACATTCCCACCAACAGTGTAAGAGGGTTCCCCTTTCTCCGCAGCCTCTCCAACACTTGTTGTTTGCTGACTTGTTAATTTTGGCCACTCTGACTGGTGTAAGGTGGTATCTCAGTGTGGTTTTGATTTGAATTTCCCTGATAGCTAGTGACGATGAACATTTTTTCATGTGTCTGTTAGCCAATTGTATATCTTCTATGGAGAAGTGCCTCTTCATGTCTCTTGCCCATTTTTTGATGTGTTCATCTTCTTTTTGGGTGTTGAGTTTGAGTAGTCCTTTATAGATCTTGGATACCAGCCCTTTGTCTGTAGTGTCATTTGCAAATATCTTCTCCCATTCTGTGGGTTGCCTCTTTGTTTTGTTGACTGTTTCCTTTGCTGTACAGAAGCTTTTTATTTTGATGAAGTCCCAGAAGTTCATTTTTGCTTTTGTCTCCTTTGCCTTTGGAGACGTGTCTTGAAAGAAGTTGCTGTG
>PITA01008082.1:0-33404 GCA_004023965.1 Spilogale gracilis | reverse complement strand
GTTGTGTGTGGTGTAAGAGAATGGTCTAGTTTCATTCTTCTACACGTAGCTGTCCAATTTTCCCAACACCATTTCTTGAAGAGACTGTCTTTTTTCCACTGGATATTTTTCCTGCTTTGTCAAAGATGATTTGCCCATAGATTTGTGGGTCCATATGTGGGCTCTCCACTCTGTTCCATTGGTCGATTTCTCTGTTTTTGTGCCAGTACCATGCTGTATTGGTAATCACAGCTTTGTAATAAAGCCTGAGGTCAGGTAAGGAGATGCCCCCAGCTTTGCTTTTCTTCTTCAGCAATTGCTTAGCGATTCGGGGTCTTTTTTGGCTCCATATAAATTTTAGGATTGTTTGTTCCAACGTTTTGAAGAATATTGGTGGAATTTTGACCGGAATGGCGTTGAAAGTATACATTGCTCTGGGCAGTATAGGCATTTTGACAATGTTTATTCTTCCGATCCATGAGCATGGAATGCTCTTCCATCTTTTTGTGTCTTCTTCAATTTCTTTCATGAGTGTTCTGTAGTTCCTTGAGTACAGATCCTTGACTTCTTTGGTTAGGTTTATTCCTAAATATCTTATAGTTTTTGGTGCTATAATAAACAATCGATTCTCTGATTTCCCTTTCTATTTTTTCATTGTTAGTGTATAAGAGCGCAACTGATTTCTGTGCATTGATTTTGTATCCTGCCACATTACCAAATTGTTGTATGAGTTCTAGTAGTTTGGGGGTAGAGTCTTTTGGGTTTTCCACATAGAGTATCATGTCATCTGCAAAGACAGAGAGTTTGACTTCCTCTTTGCCAAGCTGGATACCTTTTATTTCTTTCTGTTGCCTGATGGCTGTTGCTAGGACTTCTAACACTATGTTGAACAGTAGTGATGAGAGTGGGCATCCTTGTCTTGTTCCTGATCTCAGAGGAAAGGCTGTCAGTTTTTCCCCATTGAGGATGATATTCGCTGTAGGTTTTTCGTAGATAGATTTTATGAGGTTGAGAAATGTTCCCTCTATCCCTATACTTTGAAGAGTTTTCATCAGGAACGGATGTTGTATTTTGCCAAATGCCTTTTCTGCATCAATTGAGAGTACCATGTGGTTCTTCTCTCTTCTCTTATTGACTTGTTCTATCACATTGATTGTTTTGTGAGTGTTGAGCCACCTTTGCATCCCTGGGATAAAACCTACCTGGTCATGGTGGATAATCTTTTTAATGTATTGTTGGATCCTGCTAGCAAGGATCTTGTTGAGAATCTTGGCATCCATATTCCTCAGTGATATTGGTCTGAAGTTCTCCTTTTTGATGGGGTCTTTGTCTGCTTTGGGGATTAGAGTGATGCTGGCTTCACAGAAAGAGTCTGGAAGTTTTCCTTCCGTTTCTACTTTTTGAAAGAGCTTCAGGAGAATAGGTGTTATTTCTTCTTTGAATGTTTGGTAGAATTCCCCAGGGAATCCGTCTGGTCCGGGACACTTGTTTTTGGGCAGGTTTTTGATCACTGCTTCAATCTCATTAGTAGATATAGGTCTATTCAAATTGTCCATGTCTTCCTGTTTCAGTCTTGGTAGTTTATAGTTTCTAGTAATGTATCCATCTCTTCTAGGTTGTTAAACATATTGGCATATAATTTTTGATAGTAATTTCTGATGACTGTTTCTATTTCCTTGGTGTTGGTCGTGATCTCTCCCCTTTCATTCATGATTTTACTCATTTGGGTCTTCTCCCTTTTCTTTAGGATTAGTTTGGCCAATGGTTTATCAATCTTATTGATTCTTTCAAAGAACCAGCTTCTGGTTTCGTTGATGTATTCTACTGTATCTCTAGTTTCTGATTCATTTCTGCTCTAATCCTTATTATTTCCTGCCTTGTGGGGGGGTGGTTTAATTTTTTGTTGATTTTCCAGTTCTTTAAGATGTAATGAGAGTTGATGTATTCGGGATTTTCCATTTTTATGAGTGAGGCTTAGGTGGCTATGAATTTCCCCCTTAGGACGGCCTTTGCTGTATCCCATAGGTTTTGGATCAATGTATCTTCATTCTCATTGGTTTCCATGAAGTGTTTCAGTTCTTCTTTGATTTCTCAGTTGACCCACATATTCTTGAGCCGGATCGTCTTTGGCTTCCAAGTGTTTGATTTTCTCCTGAACTTTAGTTCCAGTTTCATGGCATTGTGGTCAGAGAATATGCACGGAATAATTTCAATCTTCTGTTATCGGTTGAGCCCTGATTTGTGACCTAGTATGTGGTCTATTCTGGAGAAAGTTCCATGTGCACTCGAGAAGAATGAGTATTCTGCTGTTTTAGGGTGAAAAGTTCTGTATATATCTATGAGGTCCATCTGGTCCAATGTGTCATTCAAGGCTCTTGATTCTTCGTTGATTTTCTATTTAGATGATCTGTCCATTGCTGAGAGTGGTGTGTTAAGATCTCCTACAATTAATGTATTTGCATCAATATGATTCTTGGTTTTGTTTAACAGTTGGCTTATGTAGTTGGCTGCTCCCATGTTCGGGGCATAAATATTTACAATTGTTAGATCTTCTTGATGTATAGACCCTTTAAGAATGATGTAGTGTCCTTCTGTGTCTCTAACTACAGTCTTTAGACTAAAATTCAATTTGTCTGATATGAGAATCGCTACCCCGGCTTTCTTTTGGGGTCCATTGGCATGAAAGATGGTCTTCCATCCCCTCACTTTCAATCTGGAAGTGTCTTTAGATTCAAGATGAGTCTCTTATAAACAGCATATGGATGGGTCCTGTCGTTTTATCCAGTCTGCAACCCTGTGTCTTCTTAGTGGAGCATTTAGGCCGTTCACATTGAGAGTGATTATTGATAGATACGTTTGTATTGACATCATGTTGCCTATGGAGTTCATGTTTCTATAGATTACCTCTGTAAATTTCTGTTTTGTGTCGCTCTTGGGTTCGTTTCTCCTCTATAGAACCCCTCTTAGCATTTCTTGTAGTGCTGGCTTGGTGGTTGCATACTCTTTTAGGCCTTGGCGGTCTTGGAAGCTCTTTATTTCCCCCTCCGTTTTGAAAGTCATCCTTGCTGGATACATTATCCTTGGTTGCATATTTTTGTCATGTAGCTTCCTGAATATGTCTTGCCAGCCCTTTCTGGCTTGCCAGGTTTCTGTGGAAAGGTCTGACATTATTCTGATGGTCCTCCCTCTATAGGTAAGGGATCGCTTTCTCCTAGCTGCCCTTAAAACATATTCTTTGGTTTTATGATTCACAAATTTTACTATTATGTGCCTAGAGGTTTTTCTGATCTCATTGATCTTGGGGGGTGTCCTCTCTGCTTCTAGGACATGAACATTTGTTTCATTCCTCATATTTGGGAAATTTTCATCCATGATTTGTTCAACAATATCTTCTAGGCTTCTCTCTCTCTCAACTCCTTCGGGGATTCCAATAATTCTGATATTGGAGCGTTTCATGGCATCATTTATTTCCCTTATTCTGTTTTCATGGGATTTTAGCTGTTTGCTCCAAGACTTCTCTTGCTCCTCCTTCTTGATCCATCTGTCTTCTAAATCACTGATACGATCTTCAGCTTCACTTACTCTGGCTGTTAGCATATTTAAATTAGATTGCATCTCATCTATAGCCTTTCTTACCTCACCTTTCACTTCTGTTACTATGGCTTCCACTTTGAGACTAATGTTCTTTTCTAAATTAACTATTACTTGGACTATTATTGTCCTGAATTCCATTTCTGTCATATTGTTTATGTTCATTTCCAGTAATTCTGTGACCGAGGTTGCAGTCTCGGAATTCTTCTGTTGGATGTTCCTTCTCCAAGTCATTGTGGCAAGGAGTGTTTGAGGAGGTGTATAGCTAAATATATCAGCCACTATCTAGGTGGATTGGTCGTTGGAAGGTTTTGGAGCAACCAGAATTCACCGCCGAAAAGGGAGGAGAAAGAAAAAAGAAAACGGAAGAGAGGAAGCAAGAAAAGAAACCCCTGCCATAGTGGCGTCCGGTGGTAGGATTTATATGGTACAAAACTGTTACAGGGTAAAGAAAAGGGCTATCAAGGGTAAATGAAGAGATCAAAAAGCGAAGCCAACCTATATGACCCCCACGACCAGTATTTATATAATACAAAAGCAAAGACAATTACACAGAAACACTGACAAACTAGAATGGGAAGGTGAGGGTAGACACTCCTTGTGGGCATGGAATGCGTTTCAGACGCTCCCGAGTTTGTCTTGTTATTATTGTTGGAGGAGCCCACTTTTAAAAGATACAGGGAGATTAGAACTGGTTGTATATAGGGGTAGTATTGAATAGGGATGTGGGATTGACTTGAAGCTTATAACTACATGTACACGTAAAAGAGAGAAGAAAGGAAAGAGGAGAGAAGAAAGGGAAAAACAGAGAAAGCAAATAGGGAAACAAGAGGCAACAACAACAGTAGAAAATGCAGGAGTGTGTTTGAAAAAATTTCAAGGTAAAAAAAAATGTTATGGGGTTTTGTATTGAGTATCATGTTGTGATAAAAAGGGGGTTAAAAATTGAAAGAAGAAAAACCGTGAGAATGTATTTTTAAGCGTAAAATGGAAGCTTTAAAAGTAAAAATAGAAAAAAGTTTAAAAAAGTAAATAAAAGTACTTGTAGTCAGCACCAGGAGTTTTATAAATTGCCTTTCCCCCGATTTGGGGTTTTGCAGTTTGAGTGTTGTCCTCCTGAGCTTCTGGCTTGCTTTCTGGGGGCGGGGCCTGCCGCTCTGTTTCAGTCCTTCTACCTGGGCTGCGTCTCTCCACCCCCTTGCTAGAGGCTGGTCTCCATGGTAACCAGGTTATCAGGTTACAATTTTCTGGTGGCGGAGCGTTGTTCTTTTACGTCCTTTTTCAGCTACTGAGGAAGTCAGGTCGGAGCAAGATGTCTGTGCCCAGACCTCCCTCCCAGAGAGAGCCTCTACACAGAGAGGGGCTCTTTCCCGCCTCCCGGTTGGCAGCCTGTCTCAGCCTGGCACACACAGAGGCTGGATTGATTTCTGCCCACGTCCCTGCTTGTCGCTTCAGTTCCGCACCTCAAAACTACAACTCCTTTTGGATCGCGCGAACTTGTCTGTGCCCCGGGACCCGCGGCCTCTCCGGTCCCACGCAAGTCTGTAAAATCGCCTTCCCTGGGGGGTCCGCGCCCGGCCCACGGGGTGGAGAGAAACGGGAGAGAAAGGCAGCGGCAGAAAAATAGAATCCACGCCTGCTGCTCTCGCGGCGGCGGGGGGGGGGGGGGGTCTCCTTGCCTTGCCGTGGGCTCTGCTGTGTTCCTGGTTCTGTCTTGCCCCGAACCATACCGTAATCTGCTGTTATTCCTCACTCACAGAGCACTTTCGTGTTGGGGTATTTGCTTTCAATGGTTCAGCTCTGCGGGCTTCCTCCCCCACACCCCTGTCTCTGGGGGCAAGCCTCCGGTTGCTCTCACTTATTTCTACCTTTTTGCCGATGGTCTTTGTCTCCCGTGGTGATCCAGAAGCGCGAAATATCACATTTCAGGCTGATTTCATGGGTGCTCACAGTGGTCCTGTAGTGTTTTTTTTGCTGGAATTGAGTTCACTTCAGGGAGCTCCCCGAAATGCGGTCACCTGGCCTTCCACCATCTTCCAGAAAATCTTGAGCATCTTTTCATGTGTTTATTGGTCATTTGTCTATCTTCTTTGGAGAAATGTCTATTTGGATCTTTTACCCATTTTTACTTGAGTAATTTAGTTGTCTTTTTATTATTCAGTTGTATTAGCTCCTTATATATTTATGATACAAGTCTCTTATTAGATATATATGATTTAAGAAAATTTTCTCCCATCCTGTGGATTATCTTTTTACTTTCTTGGTGGTATAATTTGAAACACAAAAGGTTTTAATTTTGATGTTATCGACAAAGCAGGAAAGCTTATTTTCCTAATCAGCAAGAACAATTTCAACTTTTTAATTTTAAGAGTCCTCTTTACTACTAAATGTAGAAACTTGGGCTAAAGACCTACTTGCTTAGAGCTCAAGGCTTATGGTTGATAAAGCACAATGTTCAAAATAAGCACACACCTAAACTGAGGGATAAACAAAGTGGCTGTATATGTGGGAGAAAATTCTAGGGCAGGGTAACAGCACCTAGATCATAGCCCTGTATCTAGGAAGTTGGCAGCTACTATATAAATGAGTTAGCCAAAAAAAGGAAAACTAAGCAACTTACCCATCTCTCTTCTAACAAGATCCCAAAAGAGCTCACTATGAAGGTGGAATAGGGATTATGGTAAGTACATACAAAGACATAAGCCCGAAACAGTAAAAATTCTCAATAGTTCTCATTTCTGTTATTCAATAATCATTTCCCATCTATAATATCACTGCCTATTAGATACCTCTGTGAAGGGATCTCAAATGCAAAGTGTTTAAAATTATCTTTTTACCTCAAATGCAATGTGTTTAAGGTTATTTCCTGTACTCTCCAACTACCAACCCTCCTGACTTGTTCTTCTTCCTGTGTTCCTTATTTGGTTAATGATACTATCATCTACCATCTTACACTGATATATAACTATGCAGTTATATTTTTCCTGCAACATAGGATATTTTCTGCAATTCACCATTGTGCTTCTAATATTTGACCTACTATTTCAGAATCCTAATTCTGATTTTATCATATAGTCTACTAACTATATGTCCCAGCTTCAATAAAGGAGTAAAGAGAAAGCACACTAATATGAAGTACCTTCTCTGTGAAAGATATTTAATTAGGAAATTTGCATGTGATCTTCACACAACAACCTGGTGAATATTATTCCAATTTTAGAGATAGGAAAATCCCAATCTTTCCTAGAGATAGAAAACTAAAGTCAAAGGAGTTAACCAACATATCTACGGTCAGCAAGCTGGTAAGGGATGAATCTAGGATTTGAATCAGGAGCTCATGATAATTATTTATAAACAGAAAGCCAACTTCATCAGCACACCACAAGAAAAGGCCCTGCAAGCATGACAGAGAACTTTACCTCATATCAAGAGCCACTTGAATAAATTTTTGGGGACTCAAACAAAAATCACTTATCATTGTGGACACCCAACCCTCTATTTCACTATATTGTCCATAGGATTTCAGTGACTTTATCAGATACACTGTTAATATCCTAATTATTCAGGGCATCTGGGTGGCTCAGTCCACTAAGTGTCTGCCTTCAGCTCAGGTCATGATCTCAGGATCTTGGGATTGAGCCCCACGTCAGGCTCCCTGCTCAATGGGAGTCTGCTTCTCCCTCTCCCTCTCCCTCTGCCCCTCCCCCCTGTTCATGCTTTCTCCCTCTCTCTCTCTCAAATAAATAAAATCTTTAAAATCCTGATTATGCTTCTAGAAGTTTTATCAATAAAAAGAAAATGAGCCCCCCTAGTATGACCTAGTCTTAGTGACTCATGCTGAGTCCTGCTTCTTTCTCCCAGTGATTACTTGCCTTTCTTACTCTTCTTACAGATTTTTAATCTCCAAATCTAGATGTGAGAGGAGGACATATGAATAAAGAAGAGGCAATCAAGAACCCAGGAAGAAGACATTCCAAAAATGACACTCATTTAGAAAAAAAAAACATTTCCAAATGAAGACATTCCAGTATTTCTTATATTTTGTGAGTTCACAAAAGTTTTATAACTTATAAAGTAAATATATGGTTTCAGATTATCCAAATCTGGCAACAGCATAATTATTTTCTTAGAATTTTGTTCAGAAATAGTTAATAAAGCATTAAAATAAGTCTATTTCCTATTTGACTTCAGTCGCCTTAGGAAAGAAAGACAAGGGATATATTTAAAGGGGAAAAAGGTATTAAAGGAAAATTAAGTCAAAGAAAGGGCAGGTTTTTTATCTAAGCTACCAAAAAAAAATTGTTTTAAGCATACAAATGATTAGAAAGAAATGAAATACTATACTTTTATCTCCAGGTAAGATGGATCGGTAAAATCGGTCCTTCTTTTTCTTCTCCTCTGGGTTTGGAGGCAGAGGTTTGGAACCATGGTTTAGGGTTCCACCGTCTTTGCTGCCAGCTCCAATCATAGTGCTGGTGTTTCTCATCGGAGGGGCTGGGGGTTTGTCTTGAATGTCTAGGCCGTTACTTGACATTGTCACCACCACCAGCAGCTACTGGAATCAGAGAGAAAAACATAACTCTTTTATTATATTCATGCAAAAGGAAATAATGTTGAAAAATTTTAAAGAATCCCATTTATACAACCCATCCTCAAGGGTCTAGCTCAAAACATTCCACCACACACCATAACTATTACAGTCTTATTCACTCAACAATACTCAAAGATATAATACCTACTCTGTGCCAAGCACTGGTGAACATTCACAAGGTTCCTCTTTTTTTCTACCTAAGACATTGCAGAGCACAGAAAACCACCACGATGTAGTTTAAAAGGCAGAATTTGGCCCAGCTGAAGTAATAAGGAATCCCAGTGCCACCTACTAACTTTAGAGAAATTCCTTAACCACTTGGGTTCCATTTATTCACTCATTAAATAAAACTGCTAACAGCATTCCACGCAGTGACCCTTTGCCAACCTCTCATTTTATAACCTTAGCAAAATCATGCTCCCTCTCTAGAATGGACTGTATCACTATATCAAGAGTCCGTAAAGCTGCCGGTTTTCTTAATAGTTTTACTGGAACACAGCCATTCATTTATATATTGTCTGTGGCATCATTCACATTCCAACGGCAGGACTGAGTGGTTGCAACAAAGACTATATGTTCATAAACCTAAAATATTTATCTGGTCCTTTACAGGAAAAGTTTGCTGACCCTTGGCCAATATCCTCCCTCCAGTGTTTTCTTCCTCTAAAATTTGACCTTATTCTAAATATATGATGTCAATGCAGTAACCATCCTGTCATATATGGTGTTGGATTAACTAGCAATCTCCTATGCTTCTGGTAAAGAGAAGGAATAAAATCTGTAAAAAAAGGAAAAAAATTCATATCACATGGTACCAAGAGTTTTAATGAAGACAGATGTTATTACTTTAAATAAGTGTCCTTGACAATGGGCAAGCATATATATATGTATATATATACATATATATATAATTATATTCTATATATATATAGAATTAATAAAGTCTCATTATTCTTCCATGTTACAGTGGAAAATATATCTCTAGCCATGACTACTTAGAATATAGGCTCTTTCAGGTAAGCACATAGTGCTTTAGAGACTAAAGTTTCTGATTAAAAAATAAATAAATAACCCAATGTAATCATCACCAAGAGCTTCTTGTCAAAGATTTGTCCCTCCTCTGACTGATAAAAATCATACTCATCTTTCAAGCCAAATGCAAACTTCACCCTTTCTGTAACTCCTCTTAACCTACCTCTGCCAAACCAACTGCTCCTTACTTCTCTTTTTGATCACAAGAAGTTAAGTAAGCAAGAAGAATTATTAATCTGTATTAACTCTCTGGGTGGTGTGCTTTTAATGCATTTTTTCTGGTTTCACTTTGCAGGTCAGCCTTTGCTTTTCCTCCCAGCTCCAACTCAAGTCCCTCGGCTCCCTCAAAGGGAATTTCCATGGGCTAAGTCCTCAAGTGCACCTCCCCACCCTGGACTGCAGGTTCCAAACATTATAGTCCCTACAGCCACCTGACAGACTACGTAGGCCCCTCCTTGCCTCCTGGGTCCTTCAGCCCACAGCTTCATTGAATCTAGCTCCCCTCCAGGGCCACAGCCCAAGATTGTGTCAAGAGAGCCTTCACCACTCTTTCTGATACAGGTTTTTCTTCATCTCCTAGCTCTTTCAACCATGCCTGGAGAACACTCAGGGACAGACGTCCACTTTCAAAATGATTCCAAGTTATCAGACATAAAATCTGTTATTGGAATACAATGCTTGAATCCTCTGTACCATACTCTGTTCCATCCTAGGTCATCTGGCCGATGCTTGAAATTTTCCATTTTCAGGAACTCTATGGTCTCAAAATTCAGCCTATTCTATCTTTGGTCCCTTCATTTAGAGAGTTCTCACTTACATTAAGTTCTATCTATTTCACACTGCACAGCAATTACTTGTTTAGACATTTGCCTTCCCCCATACCCTCTCCTGTGCCAGCCTTAGACTATGAACTCCTCAAGAACAAAGTTCAGTCTTATTTATTTCTCAATCCCCAACACCAGATCTGGCACAGAATAACCAATAAAGATTTGCTGGACAAATGAATAAAGAACAAGTAAACAAATAAACGAACAAACACTACTTCTGTTAGTTCTAAAACCTATCTCATGGCTAGTCAGAAAAGTCTATTGCTTCTTCCCCAGAAAAGTCTATTGCTTCTTTGAAGTTTAGATACTTTAAATCATCTTTCAAAACCCCCAAAGTCTTCAACTATGTGCCAGTACAATTTTGTACCTTCCTGATCCTTCCCTCTGAACTTATTTGGACTTGATGTTTCTATACTACTTTCCAATTTCCCTGCAGCCTTCCAACCAGCCCCTTCCTGTGGTTTCTTCACAAGTCTTTACTCTCTTTGTACTTCAGATATTCCCCTTACTGGTCATTTTGCCCATCTACATTCAGTACAATAATTGGCACATTTTTAAAACTATGCCATTTTAAACTTTATTTACAGGAAAAAAAAGTCCAAATGATCAATCCTGAGAGGAGAAAGGAAAAACACACTCAAATCTTAAATAAAGAGACCAAACACATCTTAAATCTTCTTGCAGTCTGTGCAGGTCAAAGATTTGGGAAGATAACAAGCCAATGCCTTCTGACAGGCTGCAGTATGAAGCTAGACTCAAAGCCCATGTTTAGAACAACGGTTCAGATGGCACCCCTCTATCCATCCTAGACAACAAACTGATATAACAGACAAAGGGAAGGACACACTGACCACATTTTATCAATGCTCCAGAGGCCTAATAATTATTAGGCTAAGCCTCTGGAGCATTGATAAACAGCCTAATAATTATTAGGCTCAGCCTAATAATTTATGAGCAACTAATTATACTGAAGTAGTAATTATGAATCAACTGAATGGCTCTATAATAAATGCAGGATCATTGTGAGGTTTCAAAAAGGCCATCCATAAGGCAATATAATAAAAAGATGACTGGATCTAAAATCAAGATCTGGATTTAGGTCCTGGCTCTGTTATTTTCTAGTTATGACTCTCATGAAAGTCCCTTCACCTACAAGCTGCAATTTGTTGTTTCCCACTCCAGGGTCACTCGACAGATTCTGATCAAGAGGCAACCAAGGAATGGAAGAGATTTATGTCCCCCTTTCTGTAAAAAGCATAAATATACAATGCTGGGGCAGAAAGAAGGAAAAGAAAACACTTTTCAAGTAGCATTATGTGTAAGGTATTTTACATACTGGATGAAACTGGACAGGGACTGAGAGAAGGGGTGTGCACACCAGCAGCTCCTTCTTTCCACTTTATCACATCTGGATGCCATAGCTAGTAATATAAAAAAGGCCAAGATAAAGATTTTAAGAGACACATAACATCAAAACCAGAAGCAACCTTTTAGAGGTCACCTAATCTGACCCTCTCATACAATGGGTAGGAATACTGAGGTCCAAAACACAGAACGAAATTGCTTAAGATCATACAGTAGTTTAAAGGTGGGATTGGAATCCATATCTTCAGACTCTCTGCCAAAGAATCTTTCAAATAGGGACGCCTGGGAGGCTCAGTTGGTTAAGTGACTGCCTTCAGCTTAGGTCCCGATCCTGGAGACCTGGGATCGAGCCCCACATCGGGCTCCCTGCTCAGCGGGAAGCCTGCTTCTCCCTCTTTCACTCCCCCTGCTTGTGTTCCCTCTCTGGCTGTGTTTCTCTCTGTCAAATAAATAAAATCTTTAAAAAAAAAAAAAAAAAAAGAATCTTTCAAATATACCTGCGGTAATTCTATCCCCTGTGTACCTTTTCTGACCTAAACTCTGCTACTCCTGAATTAGGTAAGTCAAATCGAGCCAATGGCGAAAATAGAACAATATAAACATGCTTGGCTGCATTTGATTGATATTTACTAAATGTCTTCCATGAGGCTAAGTGCCAAAGAAGATAAATAAATTCTTGGTCCTCAAATCAGCCATGTGAAAGTTATGTGCACCTTTTGCTATCATTGCAAGTTCTGAGTACTTACATATAAGGTGCCATTATATAACGGTAGAAACCAAGGACAAAGAGACAAATAAATATAATCTAACTCTAGACATTCTTACAGTCTAGTAAGCAAGATACATAGGACTAGAAAACCACAATGCCAGGCCCACTGTGAACAGCGCTGTAGAGCAGTACAAGTGGTAAAACGTCAGAAGACACGGAAAGGAACGGCGGTATTGAATTTAGGTGATCGGTGAGGTTTCACAGAAGAGGTGGTGTTACAAGCACAGGCTTAAAGAATAAATAAGTCAGCCTAGTGGGTTTTGACTCTGGACTATTAGAAACCCCTCGGAGCTTTTTAAAACACCTGCTGAAGTACTTAGCGGGCAGTATACTAATAAATGCAACTTACTTTGAAATGTATTTTTAAAAAATAACAGATTATTGGATGAGCACAGGGGTATGATATAATATTCATGTCCATATATAATTTATAGTGGTAATGATAAAGCAAGTGTATGAAAATATAAATGGTAGAAAAATCTAGGTGGTGGATATACAGGTATTCACTATAAAATTCTTTCAACTTTGCTGTACTTCTGAAATTTCTCCTAACAAAAAGCTGGGGGTAGAGGGCAAATACCAATGCTGAGCTCTGACTTAAATTGTCTGAAATAGGTAGAGGCATTGGTAAAGTACCTGGACCAAAGAAAACAGACAATATATAAAGGGACTATTTTGATGGAGAATGATAATAGCAAATGCATCCTAGACCACAGGAATAGCATAAGTGTGAGAGTATAGTGTGGTAGAATGCAACACAAAAATGAAAAAGTAGGACACAGTGATCAGAGAGCCTTTTATGTTCTATAACACCTACAGCACTAGCCAGAAAAAATGGTCCCTTCTAAGGAGTTCTAGATCCACGCAATGAATGTCCCATGTTAAAAATAAAAGATGACACTTGATTTAAAAAGGCTGTGGAGAGATGACAATGAGAAAAGAGATGTTGCCTGGAGGAGGGGACCAGCTGCCATCCGTCTGCACTGAGGGCTCAGCAATGCCTTAAGCTCACACAATGGAACTTGGAGTTTTAGAGAGTCCTATAAATTGCTTAACAGAGGTGCTCAAATTCTAAAAAAAACAGCTTCCTCACAGAACCACCTGGACTAACTACCTTTATAAATAGGACTTCAGCCATCATCTGGCACTGAGAGCTTAATAACCACTAACATTAGAAAACACTTTGGAATTTGAAGAACACTTGAAAATCTACTTGGTTGGTATCAGTTTTCTCATTCATGCATGCAAATATTTATTCATCACCCACTGTATGCCAGGCTGTGCTAGGTGCTGGGGATAAAACAGTGAGCAAGTCAGAAGAAGCAAAATCTCAGAGACACTGCTAGTCACCCAGAGCCAGCAGAAGCACAGATGTGAAATAAAGTCTGTGACTACAGGGCAACCTCTTTTTCTACTACCCTGTATCACTGTTCACTCTAATGGCAAAGGAATGAACTAGATAACCTCTAGTAACTCCTCAAGCCATTATTTAAAGGGAAAGGAAGAAGCAAAATAAAACCTAGTCCACATATTAATCACATTTGTCAGTCAACAACCCAAAGCAGCTGAGACTGGCATGACCCACACTCGACCCACAACTGGGAGTACTGCATGCCCTTGACACCTGGTTAAGAGAATCTGATCTTTAATTAAATTGTGCCAAGAAGTTTTCTTTGGCAGGAGCCCGGAATGCTGCAGTCTTGAATTCGCTGAGGGATGTCCTTCTGACACGTCAAAGGCACTCCCACTATGCAGCCTCCAGCCACTTGCTCTGGTTTAGTGACAAGAAAGCAACTGCTGAGGTAGCAGGGAGGAAAACTGGAAGCTGTTTCTGGGTTGTAGGAAAAGCTACTTTAATTTCTGACACTGCTTCCTCAGGTAAATACAAATAGGACTGTAATTTATAGAGTTACAAGAATTTATTTTTTTGAAAGATTTTGAGAGAGAGAGAAAGAAAAGAGAGAGAGGGACCATGAGTGGGAGTAGGGAGAGGGAGAAACAGACTCCCCACTAAGCAGGAAGGCCGGACATGGGGGTGGATCCCAGGACCCTGAGATCATCATCTGAGCCAAAGGCAGACGCTTAACCAACTGAGTCACCAGGTGCCCTGGATTATGAGAATAAAAAAAAAAGAAAAGAAAAAAGAAAATACATATATATATATATATATATATATATATATATATATATATATATAAAGAGAGAGAGAGAGAGAGAGAGAGAGAGGCACCTAGCATGCTGCCTGGCACAAAACAGATGTCCAATAAATATCTGTTCTTACCCCCCACTCATCTTTCCAGTTTCATCTCTACTATCCCCTAAACTTAGTCATTCCAGCTCAATATGCATTCATACCCTTGCCTTTGCCCACACTGTTCTCTCTGCCTAAGATGTCCCAACTTGTCTGCCAAGCAAACTCCTACTTGTTCTTCAAGATCCAGTTTGATTCACTTTCTCTATGAAAACTCCCTTCATAGAAGCCCCCTCAATTCTATCTCTTCCCCAAAATTTAATAGCAGTTTATACATACTTCTATGCAGCAGTTTTCATATTTCATATGAACCCCACCAGACCACGAACAAGACAAGGGACAAAACTGAGTCTGATTAATCTCTGTCTCTAAGTCCCACCCAGCACAGACCTGGCATACACTAGCTACTTGCCAAGGTTCACTGACTCAGGTAGCCTGATTTACAGGGGAAAACAAAAAACAAACCAAAAAACAGGAGCTAGAAAGATCCTGAAAAATCAATCAACTTCAAACCTTTATGTTACAGCTGGGAAACTGAAACCCATAGGGGTATGAAATTTACCTACAATCGCTCAGTGAAATAGGACATGATGAGATGCTGATTATTCTGATTCTCTTAAAAACACTCTTTCTACACTAAATATAACTTGAGACCGAATGAACAAAGGTCTTTATCTGGAATTAGAGAGTATGGGAGCCAGATAAGTGAAATGGAAAAGGCAGAAATATTTGGCGTCCAAGACTTAAGCTAGCCCTGTACCTTCACCCTCCTCTCTCATGCCCCAATCACATCTACACATCTTCCTTACATCTACCACCCTTGCAGATAGCCACTAGAGTTACTTGCAGAAACCAGTACCAAAGGTCTTATAATCCTCTCCCAACCATATTGGGAAATTCCTCACCTGCAGTCCCAATTAAACTATTCTCAACAGTTAAGGGAAAAATTTAAATCTAGGCTACAAACCATGAGACTTCCCAATGGACGCCCTGAACTGAGAAAACCATCACTAAAACCTGAAGCCCATACAATCTGAGAGCCAGAAGGAATTTACAAGGCCATCTGGTTCAACCATCCAAGAAACCCTCAGATCTACTCAGCTGTCTCCTGAATGGATGACCTTCTAGTCACTCTCTGCCTGAACATAACCTGTGATTTCCCACACAGCCCTATCCCTGAGACCTAATACCCACTTCCTGGTCACCTCACTCAATGGATTTAGCTCCTAGATTAATCTTCTTCTGTACCCCTCCCGTTATCATTCTAGATGGCCTCTACACCCTGCCAACAATAATGACCATTCCAACACACTGGCCACTTCAATTGCTGACCTCCAGTCCCAATTGGCCAATACTCCCATAATCACATGCTGGACCTTATCACCATATGTGTATTAACTCCAGTACCTGGAATGAATCATATATACTCCAACACAACCTCCTTCAATGCAGTTGACTTTTCAAGAACTTCTACTACAATTCCTAGACTTCATTTTGAGCTCTAACCACTATCCATCAGTACCTTCTGTCTTTACCTCTCTTTTTCCTTAACTATAGCCCATCAAAATCAAACACCACAACCCATTAATCCTCTGAAACTCAACAACAAAAAACTAAACAACTCAATTCAAAAATGGGCAAAGGACTTGAACAGATATTTCTTCAAAGAAGATGTATGAACAGCCAATAAGCACATGAAAAGATGTTCAACATCACTAATCATTACGGAAATGCAAGTCAAAACTACAATGAGATAACACCTTGCACCATTAGGATAGCAACTATCAAAAAAAGAGAAACTAACAAGTGTTAGTGAGGATGTGGAGAAATTGGCACCCTGCACATTGTTAGTGGGAATGTAAGTTGGTGCAGTTGCTGTGGGAAACATTATCGCAGTTCCTCAAAAAATTAAAAATAGAACTACCATAAAATGCAGCAATTGCACTTCTGGATCTATACACAAAAATAGTGACAACAGGGTCTCAAGGAAATATCTGCACACCCATGTCCAATAATAGCATTATTCACAACAGCTAAAATGTGGAAGCAATACAAATATTCATTAACAGATGAATAGGTAAGCAAAATATGGTATACACAGAAAAGGACAGAAATTTTGCAATATGCTACAACATGGATGAACCTTGAGAACATTATTCTAAGTGAAATAAACCAATCACAAAAAACAAATACCATCTGATTCCACTCGAGGTACTTAGAGTAGTCAAAATTATCAAGTCAAAAAGTAAAATGGTGGCTGCCTGGGGCTGGTGGGAGGTGAGAATGGGGAGATGTTTAACAGGCACATAGTTTCAGGTTTATAAGATGAAGAGTTATAAGATGAATGGTACTGGCGGTTTCATACTAATTTAATGTATTTAATGCCAGTAACCCATACACTTAAATAGTTAACATGGTAAGTTTTAGTGGTGCCTGGGTGGCTCAGTTGTTAAGCGTCTGCCTTCGGCTCAGGTCATGATCCTAGAGTCCCGGGATTGAGCCCCACATCAGGCTCCCTGCTTGGTGGGAAGCCTGCTTCTCCCTCTCTCACTCCCCCTGCTTGTGTTCCCTCTCTCAATGTGTTTCTCTCTGTCAAATAAATAAATAAAATCTTAAAGAAAAAAAAGATGGTAAGTTTTATGTTATGCATATTTTACCACAATAAAAAAAAAGGAAGGGGAATTAGAATTTATTATCCAATAGATACACTACGATGTGCTGAAAGTTCACAATAGTGTCATAGTCATATTACCACAGGAACCTGTTAACGCTGGGGTAGAGGCCGATGAGCTAAGACTTAAGATAGTAATTACAAGCAATGAATAACTGATTCTCGATAAAATCTGTAGAACGATAAGACAGTTTATAACAGGCTTTCTCGTACCTGTATACTTTAAACAAATCTGATCAATCTAAACAAATCTGATAAAAAACAACAACAACACACACATACAAAACAATCAACCTCCTTGTCTTCTCTCCCTTTACAAAATGCAACTGGCAAAATCCCAGCTTTGGGATAGTTGGTCTCCCACTCTCTCCCAGCTGTCTCTGTACTGAAGCAGTTGAATGTCTTAAAGAACATTACCTGATTGACTACTTCCACTTGAAAATTATGAACACCTTTCTGCAAAAGATTACCTTGCCTTACATGGGCATTCAATTAGGCTTCCCACTCACTCTTTCCCCTTCACTGATGAACTCACCTTTGAGAGAAAACAGAAATCTTTGCAGGAGAACGTTATTTTCTCACTCCCAAATCTATATGCCTCCCTGCACCTGCACCACCCATTTACAGTGAAGGAGTTATTCCCACTCCCACCAAAAGCCATTCCCTCTTCTCCCTCACTCACACTCCCTCTCACCTGGAATGATCTCTTTATCAACCAATCTCTCTCCATATCCTCTCCCTCTTTCTCTTTTAGATATATTCAGTCATTCAACGTATATTTATTGAGCACCTACAATGTACCGATACTAATCTAGCTGAATAAGACAAAGTCCCTGTGTTTGTGGATTTTATGAACTAGTAAGAGAAGCAGACAAAGAAATAAGCAAATATTCAATGTCAAGTCCATAACAAAAATTAAAGAGTAGTACATGTGAATATGGGGGGGAGGGGCAGGGATGGGTGGTATATAAGACAAAATGATCAGGACAGGCTTCTCTGAGGAAGACACATTTAAGACCTGAATAAAATAACCAATCATAGTAACATCTGGAAGCATTTTAAGCAGAGGGAGCAATAAATATAAACGTCCTAAATGAGAATATTTTGGGGCATGTAGAGTAAAGGACAGCAAGGCAAAAGTTTAATGAACAAGGAGAAACAAGGTAGAAAAATAAAATCAGAGGTACTGCCAGAAGTCAGATTATATAGGACTTTAAGGCCACAATAAGTTTGAATTTTGTATCAAGCAAGAGAAGACACTGAAGAGTTCTGAGTAGTGATCTATGTTTTAAATAGATGACTCTTGGCTACAGAGAACAGACTGCAGAGGAGCAAGGAAAAGTGAAGAGATCATTAGGAAACCATCACAGGAATCCAGGTGGGAACTGAGGGTAGGCTGACTGGACTGCAGTAGGTAACAGCAGGACAGCAAAGGTAGCTATCTGGAAAGTGGAGCCAAATGGCTTATTAAGATATTGGATGTACAGTGTAAGGGGGTAAAAAATGAAGATGATCTCTAAATTTTTGGCCTGATCTGTGAATATAAACATGCCATAGTGTCTCCTATTCAAACACTCATACACATACAACCCTCCCTTGACACCACCGTCTTCCTCAAAACACATTTTGTTTCCCTTCATAGGAAAGCTTCTCAGAAGAATTGTCTATTTTCACTATCTCCACTTCCTCCCCTTTGGTTCACCAAATAACACCCTCTATTTCACCAAAAGTAGTCTTGTCAAGACTGCCAACCATGTTGCCAAATCAGTGGTTACTATTCTGTCCTCACCTTACCCAACCTCTCTGCCACATACACCTGGCTTTCCTTCTATCGTTTTGTGTATTCCTATCTCCTTTGCAGACTATTCCTAGCTATCCTCAACATGTCCAAGGTTAAGAACTCCCTTTCCTCATATGCTACACTCTTGTCTAGATGATCTCGCCCATTGCTATAGCTTTACTTATTATCTACATGTTGATGATGCCACGTTTCTAGCTTTAGCCCAAAAGCTTTCTTTCAGACTAATAACCATCTGCTAGACAATTCTGTCCACCTTTCTTATAAGTACCTAAACCTAAAATGAAAACAAATAAAACTCTTGGTTTTCACAGCATCTATCATGAAATATTTTTGCTGACCTCTCCAGCAATAAACAGTAAGCTTCACAAAAAAGCAACTAAGTCTTTTATGTTTACCGGTATATACCTAGCAATGAAACAGGGCTCAGCAAGAGTAGACACCAAGATTTACCAGACCCTGTCTCTAGCCTCAAAACAGTCACATAATGGGATAGGCAGATTCATAAACCACGACGATGGTTTGACACGGTAAGTGCGACTGTGAGTGGTGAGAGAAATAACACAAGTGTTTCATGAATCTCAAAGAAGAGCCCTTAATAGCCTAGGATTCAAGGAAGACTTTAAGAAAATAATTTAAGAGTTCATTTTGCAAAAATAGCTATTAAGTGCCTACTAGATGTATTTTTATGTAATTATTTTTAAGCTTTAGAATAACTCTTCTAAGTAGGTGTAAATATATTCCATTTTTGTATATGAAGTTTAGAACGATTAAAAATCCAAGGAGCTGGGCGCCTGGGTGGCTCAGAGGGTTAAAGCCTCTGCCTTCGGCTCAGGTCATGATCTCAGAGTCCTGGGATCAAGGCCCGCATCGGGCTCTCTGCTCGGTGGGGAGCCTGCTTCCTCCTCTCTCTGCCTGCCTCTCTGCCTGCCTCTCTACTTGTGGTTTCTCTCTCTGTCAAGTAAATAAATAAAATCTTAAAAACAACAACAACAACAACAACCAAGGAGCTAGTAGGTGATGGAACCAAAATCTGCACTGAGGTCAATATGTTTTTAAATCCCTCCCCCTCCCTCCTTTTCTTCTTCTTTTTCTTCTTTTTTTTCCTATATCACAAGGTACCACCAAAAATAATATCTTTTATACTTGCCTCCTACTATTTGTTTGACCTAAAAGAAATCACTATACCTCTTGAACTCATTTTTTAGCATGGGGTTCCATTACCAGTCTCTAAATCTTCCTTGCTCTAACTCCTTCCTTTTCCTTTAGTATTAAGGATTGAGGCTCAGTTTTTTTTTTTTTTTTTTTTTTTTAATTTTAAAGATTTTATTTATTTGACAGAGAGAAACACAGCCAGAGAGGGAACACAAGCAGGGGGAGTGAGAGAGGGAGAAGCAGGCTTCCCGCAGAGCAGGAAGCCCGATGTGGGACTCGATCCCGGATCTCCGGGATCATGCCCTGAGCCGAAGGCAGTTGCTTAACCAACTGAGCCACCCAGGCGTCCCTGAGGCTCAGTTTTAAACTAGTCAGTGAGTAACCCTAGGCATTTCTTTTTTTTATTAAATATTTTTTAAAATTTTATTTATTTGAGAGAGACCGAGTGAGCAAGAGCAAGGAGGAGAGGCAGAGGGAGAAGCAGACTCCCACTGAGTAGGGAGCCCTATGCAGGGCTTGATCCGAAGACCCTGGGATCATGATCTGAGCAGAAGGCAACCACTTAACCAACTGAGCCACCCAGGCATCCCCTAGGTATTTCTTTTATGCTACAGCATCTGAGCATTTCTCATAGCTGAAAACGCACTCAGGAACAACCACAGTAACATCAGTAGAGCACTTCACAGTTTACAAATTAGTTTCACACATTCATTATTTCATTTGATCTTCATCAACCCTAGGAGGTGTTAAATCCCTATTTTATAGAGGCTAGTGGAAGTAAAATGCCTCATCTAGATCCATCTGGATATCAGCCTACCAGAAATTGAATTTAAGAAAATAGAGGGGTGTGAAAAGGAGGACGAGAGTAAATGACTTAGAGAGGAAGCTTACCTAAGTGACCTAGAGCCAGGAGAAATTAACAGGGACCAAGTCAGTTTCCCTTCTAAGGTAATGAGTGTTTGTCCATGGCACAGTCCACACAGAACTGCTCTTTCTTCATCTCAGTAATACTTTGAGTCCATTCCCAAACAGGTAGACGAAAAATATAAGAAAACTCCTTGTACACTATATGCATTCACAGGTCAGCAGAGAACGTGCGCAAGAGAACAAGCACCACCTTTAGAGAAGACTGGAATTTAGGCACCAGCTCTGCCACTGTCTTGCTGACAAAAAAGTTTCCTCCTTCTGTGTTCCCATAGCGCCTTGTGCTCCTATCACATATACACAACAAATGAGGTCACAGATGCCCATACTCCTTGATTTGCAATGGAAGGTAGCAACTTAATCCAATTTCCATCTTTGCATCCCCAGCGCCTGGCACCATAACTAACACAGAAGAAGTGATCCAGAGAATGTGTGATGATGATGGATATCATATGCAAAGCTTTTTATACACATGTGCACTCCACATTAGAGTCTAGACAGTGAGTGCCAGTAAAATAGCAACCTTGTCTTATTTCTGTTTCTCCTCTCATTCTCCCACTTTGAGAACACTACTCAAGAAAAGTTAGTTGAGCAGAAACAAACCAGTCCAAAAAGCCAGTCTCCAGAGGGAAAGAAATTAACCTATATGGTCCTCTTCCCAGACTGTAGTCTTTCCGACCACACCTACCTCTGCCCAAATAACCCCTATCTTCCCCAGGCTGCCCTCTTCTTCAAAAGATCAATGTTCTTCTCCCCCAGGACTCCACCTTCTCTACCTCTACCCCATCCCTACTATCCCCTCTTCTTCCATAGGCTCACAAGTCATCTCTATTCTTCCAGGTAAGCAATGCTTCAAAGCTGCCCTACAGCTTTCCTCCCCAGTCACCTGTCTAACAAAAGACAGTCTGAGCCTCTGCCCATCCCTATGGGACACCTTGCTCTTCTCCCACTCTAGTCTTCAAACTCTCCACTTCTCACCATGCTTACTCCCTACTGCCTACTGCTGCCTCCTCCCCTCTGAGGAGGAAGAGGAGGTCAAATCCTGGAAGAAAGATTGCTTATTGGCAGGCCCAAAGCAAGACACAGAGGAAGTATGGAAAGAGATTGGCACTTGGGGAAGATGATTTTTAGATGAAAGCTGAAAGTAAGGGAGTTAGGTAAGAAACACAGTGTTTGGATCTCACAAACACCACAACAAAGGTCCCTATAAACCTATTAATAATGAGAAAGCTTAACCAAAAATTCTATTTCCTGTATTTCTTTTTAAAGATTTTATTTTTAAGTAATATCTACACCTAATGCAAGGCTCAAACTTACAACCCCAAGATTATGAGTCCCATGCTCTACCGACTGAGCCAGCCAGGTGCCCCTTAACCAACAACTCTAAAAGGAAAAGGGAAGAAAGCCTAACCAAGGACTCTAGAGGGAAGGAAAAACTAGCTATGGAGGAGAAAGGATAAGAAACAGAAGTATGAGGAGAGCAGAAAGAAGGAAGAAAGTGGAGGGTGGAAGAAAAGATGGGTAAGCAAGGAGGAAAAATGATGAGGAGCAGGAAGTAGAAAGAAAAAAGGGGGAAAGAAGACAAAGTGGCAGAAACACTGAAAAACTCTGGGAAGGAAGGAGATCAAAATAATCAAGGTAGGTTTGTATCAGGCCTAACGTGTTTCTTGGTTCCAGATGATCAAGAAGGAAAGAATTATAGTAAGACATTACACAGCCCCCAGAGTCTGTCATTAACTGGGCTGAGTAAGAAGGGGGTCGAGCCAAGAGAGCCTAGTTTAAAGCAGCTTTACACCCCAAATATCAAATCATTGGCCAGTTCAGAGAAAAACCATTAACATGCCTTGACCTGTTTCTTTCCAACCCCACCGCCAAACCCAACATATCTATACTCAACACCAAAATAATCAGCATTTTCAACCTCAGTCTTGTGCCTTAAGTGTCTGGGTCCTCAGCAGACAAGCAAGATGCCATCCAAAAGGCTGGCTGGAGGGCAAGATACAAAGGTCCATTTCTCAAGTTCCCCGGTCTCCTACATTGTTGAAGGGGACGTTGCTGCAGCCCATTCTAGCCCTCTAACCAGCTCACCTTTCCAAAAGGCAGTTTGTAAGTCTGGGGAAGCCAGAGTTACAAACGGAAGGTCAAGCTCCTCACTGCACAGACAAGGAAACTGAAGCCCAGGGAGGCTCCCTGAACCACACCAGCTTCCTTAGGTCTCCAATCTCCAGGTTTACTCCACCTCTTAACAGGTCACTTACAACATAATGCCCCTCCCCAGCCTCAAGAGAAAGCCCCCCATGGTCCCAGCAGGCCGGCAGCTAAGCCAAACAGAAATGAACGCATCACCCTAACCACCAAGCAAAAGGGTCTTAGCAAAGGGGAACGGCTCCAGAGACACAGCAGTTCCCCCAAAACCAGCTTCCCCTTCACAACCTTTCCTAGCCAGAGCTCTGATTCCAGGTGCTGGCCTAGCCCTAGGCCGGCTCATCCGACCGCTCAGCCCTCAACCCCTTCTCTTGCATAGGGTCTCTTTAAGGAAAGACCCTAAATCTGCCGAACTGCGAGGCACCACTCCCCGGAAGCCGGCGGAGACCCCTCCCCCTCCCCAGCAGCGCCCCGCTGGGCGCGCCCCTGAGTGGGCCAGTATTACCTGGTGGGGGGAGCTGGCGCAGGCATCTCTGGAGACTCTTTCTGTCGCAGAGACGCACGTCTCCCGCCCAGCCAGCAGCACACCGCCCCGGCTCCACCCGCGCCGCTCTACTCAGCTGAGGCCCGGCTCCCAGCAGCTCAGCCGCCCCAGCTCCCGCTCCCGGTGCAGCACGCTCCCGCCCTCGCAGGGCGCAGCAAGGCGCAGCTTCGGGGTTGGCGAAGCTGAAGGGGCGGGAGAAGAAGGGAGGGAAGGAGGCGGGAGGAAACCGCGCTTCTCCTTTCCCCGAAGCTCTGAGGGCGGGGAGACTGCTACCTTCCCACCCTCTCAGCTATCCTCCCCCACCTAGACTCCAGTAGCAGGCAATTTCTCTCTGGGGCCGGGCTTTCCAGGGCCTATCAGAGTCCTGGGTGAGCCCCAGAGTCAAGGAAGAGAACCAGACCCTTTCTGGGCCTTAGTTGCTGCAGCTGTGTCTGGACCCCAGAGCAACTCAGGTCAAACCCAGGATTTTATCAGATTAGTCTTCTGGTAAAGAGATGTACCCACCCCTCTACCCCACAAAGGTGTCTAATGTCCTAGGGAAGACTCTAGGTGGCACTTAGAGTTGCTTCTAAGCCATGAAAGCTCAGCTGCAGCTACCATTTACTAAGTGCTATTGTGTACCAGGAGCCTTACGAAACGTCTATCTCACCACAACCTTATGAAGTAGGTTCTTCAAACCAAAACACATGTCAAAACTGAGGTCCAGGAAGAATGTGGTTTCATACAATAAGTATTTCTTAAGCACATACTGTGAATCAGGCATTGTAATGAGCCCAGAGCTGAACAACACATTATAGGACACTTCACTAACCCTTGCCCAAAACCCCTAAATCCCACTAGTGCCCCCTCAACAACTTAACCCAAAAAACCATCTCCATACATATCCAAACGCTCCCTAAGAAATATTGTCCCACCAACTTCCCCTCTACACCCTGCTATTGAGACATATGGCAGGAGTCTGATTATGCAAGGTCTCTCCCAGGACAGAGCTAGGAGTTGGGTTTTTGTTCTAGATTTTAACAATCGGAAGGTTTTGGAAGATTTTAAGCAGAATACAAGACCTAATTTACATCTTAAGCAGGATCACTGACTGCTGAATGGAGAATAAAGGGGACAATGGTGGAAAACAAGTTAGTAGATTCTTATGGAACTCCAGGCAGGAGAAGATGATAATGATTTAGACTAGTATTGGCTGATGAGCCAAAACAAAACAAGCATATTCTATAGATATGGCTCAGAAGCAGCAGCAGCAGAACTTGGTGAAAGAATGTAATGGGAGAAAGAGGGCAGTGACTTTCCCAAGACCACACAGCTGGAAAATGGCCAAGTTGGTCCCAACTTTGATCTGACTCCTAAAACTATGCTTTATTTCTCTCTGCCATGTTACCTTTCTATCAACTGCCATACCCCATCCCTGCTGCCTACCAAAGAGCAGATAACCAGCATTATGCCTGATCAATGACTTAAGCGTGCTCTAGAGAAATTTTATGGTTTTTATCCATTTCCCACTGCCAGATATCTACACCTCCATTCAATGTGCCCCAATCATTTAACTGCAGAAGGATGTAGGGGAAGAACTCCAATGAGGACAAAAAGAGTTCTTCTGTTAAGCATCTTTCACCTTTTCCAGACCCTGAGTACCCATACTAGTCCAATTGCAAGAAATCCGAAATTTAGTGCAGGAGAGGGGGAATTTCTTAAAGACATCCGTATTATAGAGATATGGTCAATAACACAGAGTGCAGGACCAGCTGCCCTATGAGAACTCAGCTTCAAAGCAGTTTTAGGATGTTCTTCTCTCAATTTACACAAAGTGGCTGAAAGGCAGAAACAGTTCTCTGACTTGGACATTGCTTTTCAAAGTAATCATCAATATAACATCTGATCTTACCCAACTTTCCACTCCATGCAGCACCACCCCCCAGCTTAGAGATGGTTTTCCACATTCTGCTGATATACATGTAGGACAGAGAGTTCACTTGGAAATAGCACTGTTAAATGATGCTTCCTAGCATTCAGCCAGGTGCCTCTCTGTAAACTTCCAATACTGCCTCCTGGAGCACCTTCTGGAAAACATCCTTCAAGGCAAATGTTAAAGGCTTTCAGATATATGTTATGGTAATCTATCAAACCCCTGTACTTTTTCTCTTCTCCAGGATAGATACTCCCAGTTATATTAGTCACTTGGTCCTTCAATAACTACTGAAGCATCTTACATAAGCCACCAGGGAGAGACACATCAGTGAACAGGACCACACCTTCAAGGAGTTTACAGTTTTAGTATGATGGTTTTCAACTCTCCCTTTGTATTAAAATTACCTAGGAAACTTTAAAAATATATACTGAATTTCTAGATCAGATTTTGATTCATTTGATCTGAAATATGTCATAGGCAATATATCTTTATGGATGTAACTAAAGCTACATAGATATCCATCTATATAGAGGACTGGCATTACCTGACTTCAAGACCCTACTATAAAGCTACAGTTATCAAGGCAGTATGGTATTGGCAAAAGAAAAGACAAACAGATCATTAAAACAGAATACAGAGTCTGAAATAGACCTATACAAATACAGCCAACTGATCTTTGACAAAGAACAAAGTAAATTCAATGAAGAAAGAATAGCCTTTTCAATAAATTGGGCTAGAATAACTAGACATGCAAAAAAAAATTGGTCTGGACACAGACTTTTCATTTTACACAAAAATTAACTCAAGATGTATCATAGACATAAACGTAAACTGAAATACTATAAAATATATAGAAGATAACATAGGAGATATAGATGACCTTAGTTTGATTACAATTTTTCAGATACAACAGCAAAATCATAATCCATAAAAGAACAAGTTGGTAAATTGAACTTTATTAAAATGTAGAAATTCTGTTCTGCAAAAGATACCATTAAGAGAATGAAAAGACAAGTCACAGACTTGAGAAAATATTGACAAAACACATATCTGATAAAGAACTTGTCCCCAAACAACAGATGTTGGCAAGCATGCGGAAAAAGAGGAACCCTCTTACACTGCTGGTGGGAATGCAAACTGGTGCAGCCAGTCTGGAAAAGAGTATGGAGGTTCCTCAAAAAGTTAAAAATAGGGGCGCCTGGGTGGCTCAGTTGGTTAGGCGACTGCCTTCGGCTCAGGTCATGATCCCAGAGACCTGGGATAGAGCCCCACATCGGGCTCCCTGCTCGGCGGGGGGCCTGCTTCTCCCTCTCTCACTCCCCCTGCTTGTGTTCCCTCTCTCGCTGTGTTTCTCTCTGTCAAATAAATAAAATCTTTAAAAAAAAAAAAAAAGTTAAAAATAGAATTACCCTATGACCCAGCAATTGTACTACTAGGTGTTTACCCAAAGGATACAAAAATACAGATTTGAAGGGATATATGCACTCTGATGTTTATAGCAGCATTATCAACAACAGCTAAACTATGGAAAGAGCCCAAATGTCTATCAACTAATGAATGGATAAGGAAGATGTGGTGTGTGTGTGTGTGTGTGTGTGTGTGTATCTATCTATCTATCTATCTATCTATCTATATCTGTGTGTGTGATGGACTATTCCTCAGCCATCAAAAAGAATGAAACCTTGGCATTTGCAATGATGTGGATGCAGCTAGAGTGTGTTATGTTAAGCGAATTAAGTCAGAGAAAGACAAATACCATATGATTTCATTCATATGTAGCACTTAAGAAACAAAACAGATGAATATATGAGAAGGGAGAAAGAGAGAGAGGGAAGCAAACCATAAAAGGCTCTTAACTATAGAGAACAACCCGAGGGTTGATAGAGGGAGGTGGTAGGTGATGGGCTAAATGGGTGATGGGTATTAAAGAGGGCATTTGATATGATATGATGATCACTGGGTGTTATTTGTAAGTGATGAATCACTAAATTCTACTCCTGAAACCAATATTACACAATGTTTTAGTCAACTAGAATTTAAATAAGAATTTGAAGTAAACAAACAAAAAGAACTTGTATATAAAATGTACAAAGAACTCTTATATCTCAACAGAAAGAAAACAAACAACCCAATCAAAAAATGGACAAAAGATCTGAATAGACACCTCACCAAATAAGATATAGAGAATATGAAGAGATAATCAATATCATATGTCATTAGGGACAATAATGAAGTATAACTACATATCTATTAGAATGGCTAAAATTCAAAACACTGATAACACCAAATATGGATGAATATACGCAGCAACAAGAATTCTCATTCAATGCTGATGGGGATGCAAAATAGTACAGCCATTTTGGGGGACAGTTTGGCAATTTCTTATAAAGTAAAATATGGGTTTACCAAGCAATCCAGCAATTGCATTCCTAGGTATTTATCCAAGTGCATTGAAAATTTATGTCCACACAAAATCCTACCCACAAATATTTACTGCAGCCTTACTTATAATTGCCCAAATATATAAGCAACCAAAATATCCTTCAATAGATAAATGGGTAAACAAATATCTATATAAGTGTGTTATTCAGCAATAAAAATATCAAACCACAAAAAGACAAAGAAAAACCCTAAGTGGAAAAGTACCAAGTAAAAACCTATTCTGAAAAGTATGATATTCTGGAAAATGCAAAACTATAGAAGCAGCAAAAATATCTGTGGTTGCAACAGGTTCAGAAGTGGGGTGGAGTAATGATAAAGAAGTGGAACACAGAGCATTTTTAGGGCAGTGAAACTATTCTGTGTAACACTATAATGGTGGATATATAACATTGTGGATTTGTCAAAACCCACAGAACTGTACAATGCAAAGAGTGAACCCTAATATAAACTATGGACTTCAGTTAGTAATAATGTTTCAATATTGGTTCATCAATTGTACCACACTAATGCAAGATGTTGATAATTGACAAAGTACAAGGGAGAGAGGGAGAGAGAATGTTTATGGAAGCTTTTTGTACTTTCTGGTCAATTCTTCTCTAAACCTAAAATTGCTCTAAAAATAAAATATATTAAAATGAAATAACAATATAAGTATCAAGCAAAATAAAGGACATATTAAGATAAAGTTCATTTTCTTTTGTATAGATTCATTAGACACAAAATTACTCTGTCAAATTGTTATAAATGTTTCTGAACACTTTCAATTTTTATGTTTACCTCATTGTAGGCTGAGAACAATCCAGACTCTACTTTGAGTGGTAGTGATCTAGGGCACCTTCCACTAAACATGGTCCTGTTTGCATGACCTTCTTACTACCTGGTACCCTACAGGGAACATGGCACTCTAAGTATAGTCGGTCCCCTTCAGAACACACTTAGACTATCACCTCCTCTAACTCTACTTACTTCCAATAATTTAGTCTGAAGTTGCATTCGTTTTTAGCCATTGTGTTGTCTTTGGCTGACACTGAGCTTAGGCAGCCCAAACGACCACTTTTGTAAGAATAGCATCATGCTAGGTCTCCTCCAGTCTGCCCATATGTTGCCATTTCTTTGAGACTTAAAATGTAGAACTTCTCTGTCATCCTCCTTAAATTTCTTCTTGTTGGCTTCAATCCAACCTTGCAAGCTCTCTTGCTTACTCACTCTGCCATCTAGCATAATTTTCTATTCCAGTCTTTATCACCTGCAAATCCAAAAAGTATACTATCTCTTCAAACATTTATTAACATCTACCATGTACCCTCACCCACATTAGGCTTTGGAGATTAAAGACAACCTAGAAATGCTCTGTCTCCACTAATCACCACCACCAATGGAGGCTAGCATATATAAAACTTAAAGTCCCACACTAGAAAATTGAATAAACAAAATACATAAGGTGGAAGAAACAATAAAACATTAACATACAATATAAGGCAGGAACACTGGTGTCTTCAACAGGAAGATCAAATTCAGGCGTCTTCTATTCTAGATTTCAGGTCTCTCAAAACCAGGTGCTAGTTTGGTTATAAAAAGCTGCCTAGCTGCCTCACTCTTAGAGAGCCTCTTTCAATGTGGCTTCTGCTACAGGTGGCCTGGCCAAGCTTGGCTCCCTCTGATAAAACACAAGCCTCATGAAAATGAGGCATACTGGTGAGAAGCCAGCATTCTATTTATTATTAAGGGCTAAACATCAAGGAAGCTTTATTACTAAGGACTAACAATCAATCCAACTTATAACCAAAGAAGACACTATTAGCTAAAGAAATGAAAAAGCAGAATCAAATGAGGGAGAAGAGATTTCAGAGAAAAAAAAATGTATATTCAGGGGCACCTGGGTGGCTCAGTCAGTTAACTGTCTGCCTTTGGTTCAGGTCATGATTCTAGGTCCTGGGATCAAGCTCTGCATTAGTCTCCCTCTCCCTCTGCCTCTGCCTCTCACTCCCCCTGCTTGTGCTCCCTCTCTCTGTGTCAAATAAATAAAGAAAATCTTTAAAAAAAAAAACACCTGTATATTCAAAGAAAAAAATTAAATCTTAGAGATATCAAATAACTTGCCCAGGCTTATACAAATTAACAGTTAACTTGTTTTAAGTACAATTACTCCTTGCATTCATATAGTCCTTTGGTTCATGAAGTAAATAATTCTCCTTCTGAGCCATGGACCCTGACCAATAATGTTTTGTCTGTGTAATTACCTTAGGCCTAACCAGGCCCTTTTAGGTTACTCACCTGGCTTGTATAGGCATACAAGTTTGCAACCCTTGGTACACTACAGAAGGCTAATGATCGGTAATAATTAGCAAATGTTGTTTAGACAATATAGGTTTCAACCTAATGGCTTACATATAATGACTACAGTGTCCATAGGATTCAAAAAACATTATTTTTATTTGATTATTTTTCAACTGCAAATAATTTTTAAGAATACATTTACTGCATGAGAATTACAATCTTCCCGTATCACCAGTTAAATGTAAGAGGAAGTCAGTCAACAATGATGAATTTGCTTATGAAGTAGTCAACTAACACACCATTCTTTCTTGTAATCAGATGGCAGGGCCAGTTGCCTATTGATGACTATGAAATGAGGTGAAGTATAAAATAAATAAATAACAATAATAGCTTACAAAAATGCTGCAAGAAAAGAAATAAGCACTGGAGGGATGGAAAGGGAAAAGGTGGCAAAACCTATTAAGCAGCAGTTATAAAGCAAATAAATCAAAAGGTACCTGAAGTTTAAACAAGGCCCAAAAGGGTACAAGAGAAGGGAGATATTCTTTACATCTGTAGAGATGGTGGAAGTTTTGTAGAGGAGACTGCATTCGGGTTGCATATTGAAGAAGTAGAATTTTCATTGAGATTGGGGATAAGGGTGGAGAATTCCCTTAAGAGAACGACAAAAGCAAAGACTCAAAAGAGGAAAAAGTATGCACTCTATTCAGCAAAGAGTGAATAGTCTGTGAATACGACAAATAATCTCATCATTCATTCCCTATACACTGAGTCTGTGAATACGACAAATAATCTCATCATTCATTCCCTATACACTGAGTCTGTGAATACAACAAATAATCTCATCATTCATTCCCTATACACTGAACATGTTCTACATGCCAGCAGACACAGTGCTAGTCTTGAGGGATGCAAACATGAAGAAACTTACTTCTTACTTTCAAGAAGCAAAGCATTTAAAAAAGGAGAAGAGGAAGCAGCAGCAGTAGCAACGCATTTTTAAATCCAACAGAAAAAACTTCACAGACACGGACAGACTTCACAGGTCCAAAATTTGTTCCTTCTTCAGTTGCCCCTCTCAGTAAACAGCAGTTCAACTCTTTCAGTTACTTAGCTAAAAATCTGAATCATCTTTGACTCTATTTGTTCTATCACCTCTGCATTGAATCCAACACAAAGCACAACACACTATGACCCAGTTCAATGAGGAAATGACTGCCATTACTTCTGATCATTAGATGCTAGATGATCACCGCCACTTCTGTCAGGGAAAGACTACAATCTCAGTGCAAGAGCCACTAGCATCAATAACCCACTTCTGGGCCAGAGACTCAAGCGTGCAGGCTGCCTTTGCTACTACTGCCTTTGCCACAAGAAGCAGAAAGTTAGTTCCCCATTACTTTCTCTCTCATGTCATTAAGTCCTAAATCCAAGTGTGGTGTTGGTGAACACTATGTCACTGCCTGTGTTCCAGAAGCAGGGCGGTATGAGAAACAAATAAGGTACATTGTTATCTCCTTTAGGGGACAGCATCTTTGCCCCCCAAAAGACTCAAAAATTGGAGAACATAAAATGCTCTACAGTAAAAACAAATGATATCTATTCATTTCAGTTATTTGTTGCTTAAACTTTTTCTTCCCATATATAAATTATTTTTGAAAAATATGGCCTCTCGTCACCAATTATGAGGGAAATGCAAATCAAAATCACAATGAGATATCACTTCACAGCTGGCAAAATGAGTGTTAGCAGAAAGACAAAAAATAACAAGTGTTGCTAGGGATGTGGAAAAAAAGCAAACCCTTGTGTACTGCTGGTGAGCATGTAAATTGGTATAGCCACTATGGAAAACAGTATGAACATTCTTCAAAAAACTGAAAACAGAACTACTATATCATCCAGCAATTCCACTTCTGGTATTTATCCAAGGAAAGTAAAAACATTCATTTGAAAACATATATGCCCACCCATATTCAGTGAAGCATTATTTACAATAGTCAAGTGTCCACTGATAGATGAATGGATGAAGAAAATGTGATGTATATTTACAACAGAATACTATTCAGCCATAAAAACAAGAATGAAATCTTGTCATTTGCAACAACATGGATGGACCTCAAGGTCATTATGCTAAGTAAAATGTCAGACAGAGAAAGACAAAATACAGATGATCTCACTTATAAGTGGAACCTTTTTAAAAAAAAAAAAGGTCATAGATACATAGAACAGATTGGTGGTTGCCAAGTAGGGGATAGGGGTTGGTGAAACAGGTAAAGGGAGTCAAAAGGCACAAACTTCCATCTATAAAATAAAGAAGTCCGGGGGATATAATGCACAATATGCTGATTATAGTTAATAATACTGTATTGCATATGTATGGTGACAGATGTTAACTAGATTTACAGTGGTGAGCATTCCACAATGTATATAAATATGGACTCATTATGTTGTACACCTGAAACTAATTTAAAGTTCTACGTCAATTGTATCCTAATTTTTAAAAAAATGGTACAGCAAAAGTGTAAATTAAAAAAAAAAATACTCCAGCCTTACATACTGTCACTAATCCTAACAAACTAAATACTCTTACCATCTAAAGGACAACAGTAAAGGACAGTAAAGGACAACACAAGTCACTAGTTCCAATATCCCAGCATTGAATTCTAAGGAATTTATCTCTTATTTGTTGACTGCTTTAAGTGCCAGGTACTACTCTAAGCCTCCTTGCTCTTGCTGCCACCTCTGATTGGAAACAGTCTTATCTTTCATTGTCTCCCTTTGTTTCCTGGCAAACTTTTAATCTTCAGGTGTTATCTCTAACTTGCCTTCTCTGCTGTGGTCCCGCCCAAAGGCTGGAGTAGGTCCTCCTCCTTCAGGATCTTAGAGCACCTCTAAAATTTACCACAGGTATCATATCTCTATCCAGAAGTCCCTTTGGTGAGAGAATGTTTCATTTATTTCTGTTTCCTCAGTACCCAGTCGAAGCCTCCCACATAGACAGTTCTTAACAATTTTATCTATTGAATCAAAACAAATCTAAAAAATAAAAACATACATATCTTTTGGCCCAGCCACACAACTGCTCTCTGTCTTACTCTGATCCCATTTATACTCCAGGACACATGCTT
>PITA01008081.1:0-87087 GCA_004023965.1 Spilogale gracilis | reverse complement strand
GAGAGAGAGAGAGAGAGAGAGAGAGAGAGAGAGAGAGCATATAATCCAAGAAATAGTCTCAGAGGCACAGACAGGAGGTACAGAGGGAGAGGAAGAGAGGCTGCCAAAAGGGCAACGAAGACAAGCAGACCACGGAGTAGAAAAAAAGAGACACAGAGAGAGACAGAGGCACCAAAGCCAGAGTCTCTGTCGCTAAAAGAGAGACAGGCAGATGCGCAGAGAGGCAGAGAGAGAGAGACCACGGTGGAACAGGGTGCCCTGGAGCCTCACATTTGCAGTCACCAACCAGCCTCTGAAAAATGTGTCGGGAGGGAGGCCCCAGATGAGCCCTGCACTTAGGAAGCACTCAGCTTCTACCTCCCACTCTGGTTTCCCCCACATGGGGGTTCCCTAGACATGAGGCAATGCAGGCTTCTGGCTCTAAGGAAAATGAGCTGAGCTAGCCTTCCCTGTGACATTTCAGGCAAACCATTCTGAGCCTCAGTTTCCCCAACTGTAACAAGAGAAGTCTAAGTCAGATCAGCCGCGGACAATGAATTCCGTCTGCCCCATTCACTTCTTTTTAGCTGCACTGGTTGCCAACATTTAAAAATTGCAAGACTTCATACAAATAGTTGGATTTCTGGGTCCTTGAAAAAAAAAATCGGAAAATCTCTCCACACTGAGCCTTTGTTTCTGTATGGCAGCCACCTGCTGGACAGGAGTGGCCATCACCCTTTTTAGGGCAACCTGAGTCTCTAGCTTGCCACAGTCGTCCCTGTTCCCTTTTGTCGTGCACCAAGCCATATTTCCCTTGTTTTTGCTTCCTGCCTGGCAACTCTGGGCCTTTGAACTTGCAAAACCCTGCAAATAACCACCAGGATCCTTATGACTCTAGGGACCTATAGCTTTCACAGCCCAGAGAAGAGCATACAAGGCCACTTGTAGGACTAGAGGACCCTAAGCAGCCAACCACATCAGATGGCAGGTGCTCAATTAATGTTTCGTGAAGGCAGGAAGGAAGAGCTAAACTTCAGCTAATGGGGCGCCTGGGTGGCTCAGAAGGTGAAGCTCTGCCTTCAGCTCAGGTCATGATCTCAGGGTCCTGGGATCAAGTCCCACATCGGGCTCTCTTTTCAGCGGGGAGCCTGCTTCCCCCCCTTTCTCTGCCTGCCTCTCTGCCTATTTGTGATCTCTCTCTCTGTGTCAAATAAATAAATAAAATCTTAAAAAGAAAACGAAAGAAAAGAAAACTCCACTGACTTAAACAAAATAAAGAAATAAAGTAAAATTCAGCTAATGACTAGGAAGACAGCATAGGGGACAGGGAGGCCAAGGTAGACACGGGCAGCTATTTGAGAAAATGGACCTAGCGCCATTGTGCATTAAGGACAAAATGATCTGCTCGGGCACAGCCCAGGAAGTGGATGGGAGGGAAACAGGCTGGTGAAGGGGCAACATTCCAACTCCCTGTCTCGGCTGCCTCCTCATGCCCTTCAGCACACTCAATACGGGCTGTAAGTTTGTTGTTCATTTATGTGTATGCGTGGTTGGTCTCCCCTCCCCCAGAAGATCATGAATTCCACGAGGACGGAGACCACAGCTGGTGCAACGCCGGGCAAGGGAACATCAGAGGTGCTCTGACAGTTCTTGATGAGTAGATGAAGGAATGAGACTCCCTCTTCTCACATGTTCCTTACCACTCCCATTTTTCTGCTGGGAATGTGAGGCTACCTGAGCCCTGTCCTCATACTGTATTTGTATTATCAAATCCAAGCAGTTTGACCTTTTTTTGCACATGGAAGAGGGCACTTCCCTTATAAGAGGTGACGGTGATGGGTGACCCCTAGGCAACTGAGAGGTACTGGACGTCTCTGAGCTCCAATCCCCTCACCTACAAAGTAGATCTAATACCTTCATGATGGGAATGCTCAGGAATGTTCCACCATAGGTGCTCAGTAAATGGAAGCAATTCTTATTCTTGCAGATACTACTACTAAGAAGAAGAACAAAGGAAAGAAGCAAAACTTAGGAGTGATGGGAACTTAGGGAAGAATTTAGAACCCCTCTGGCAACATTTCCTTTGGACCAAGTTGTTTGCCCTAGAGCATTTTGCCCTCTCAATGTTAGGAGGAGTCTGAAGTTTCATTATTGAGGGAGATGGCAGATTCATATAAGAGAAGAAAAGAACAGGGACCGCAGAAGCTCTTGACCCTTCCAATGCAATTATTTGGCAGTGCCATCTAGAGCACTGTGTTGAGAAAGACATGTTCCCAACAGCGCAGGTCTGGACTTAGTGAGCAAGAATGCTGTGATCGATTAGTCATGTCTGCCAGGGGCAGGGCAGCGTTCCCTCATTTGCTATCCTGGTTGAGATGTTTCCAGGTGCAGAGAAAATGTGCTTGTGTTACTGTCGCTGGATATTTTTACTAGTGGAAGGTTGGACTGTGACTACCTGTGCCACACCTGAAGGTGACTTCTGGAAAAGCCAAAGAGACAGTCAGAGCTGACAGGCTGGGAGCGGGAGGCAAGAGGGGGTCACTTGATCGTTGGTGAGAGTTGGCGGGGTATTGGACATTGATGATGACAGTGAGCTTCACACCCTCAGACTGGAACCCCCATTAGAAGAGGAGCTCTTGGGGGGGCCGAGAGGGCTTACCTAAGGAAAAGTAAGAAGCTCTTATGATTTGAGGGGAGGTAGAGACAAGATATTGCACATAGCATACTTAGCCCAATGCCTAACACATGGGAGAGCTCGTGGTAGCTGCCTCCAGTTCCTCAGTCCACCTGGACCCCCATGCACGTTCTGTGCAAGCAAGCTGAGGTGCACGTCATGGTGACAGCCTCCTACCTCAAACATGAGCTGTGTGTCATTCCTCCTTCTGGCCCAGCCGCAACCCCCCCCCCCCCCCGCCACCTATACACTTAAAATTGGGATTCTGGCTTGCATTACCTTCCCACAGCTATTATATCCAATATCCACGAAGTTAGTGGCTTGAAACCACACAGATTAATTATCTCACTTTTCTGGACATTGGAAGTCCAACATGGGTCTTATTGGACTAAAATCAAGGGCTGCGTTCCCTTTCAAGACACTGGAGGAGAATTACCTTCTTGCTTCTCCAGCTTCTAAGAGCCACTCATATTCCTTGGCTCATGGCCCCCCCTCCATCTACGAAGTCAGCAACATTGGGCTGAATCGTTCTCCAGCTACCGGCTCCCTGGTTGTCCCTCTTTTGCCTCCTCTTCCACCAAAATGAACTCTTTGATTACAGAGCATCCACCCAGATAAGCTAGGGCAATCTCCCTGCTTTATGGTCATCTGATTAGCAACCTTAATTCCATCTGCAACCCTCATCCCTCTTGGCCAGGTAACCTAACGTATTCACAAGTTCTGGGGATTAGGACCTGGACAGCCTTAGGAGACTATTCTGGCTTCCACATCGCCTCTGGGACAGCCCTTCTCATGGAGAACAGCAGCCAGTGGACAATCTACCAGCATCCTGGTCATGCGTAGATAGTTCTGGAAGACATTCTCTACACTCCTCAGGAGGCCTGGAGAAACCGAGTCCCTGTCGTCTGCAGCAGCAAGCTCAGCAATGACTCTCTATGGACTCTCCCACTTCCCTGAACCACTCTCCCTTTTCCCTCACTCCTGCTTCCAGAGAGCACCTGCCAAATAGCCTGCACCTGGGTCTACCTCTCCAGCTCTGCTGTCTGGGGAACCCAAACTGAGACAGTGTTCAATAAATCTAAGCTATGGCATTGGTCATGCTGGGGGGTGATACATACCCAGTTCAAAGAAGCTTAAGCAAAACCAGTTTATTATTGTCTGAAAAGTTCATAGTTAAGTTTAGGACTTCAGGTACATCTGGATCCAGTCATCCAACAATGTCATAAAGAATTTGTCTCTCTTGTTCAATTTGAAAGTTGTGCTTTCCTCCAAGTCGGCTTCATCCTCGGTCAGCCTTTCTTCAAACATTGGCGAAGATGGTCCCTAGCTGCTCCAGGCATCAAGTCCAGCACAAATGAGAGTGGCTTTTACTTGACAGGGCCACCAAGCAGCAGGTATCTTTGTTCTTCACTCTGACTGGTTCATCTTGGGTCATAGGCCTGTGCCTGAACCAATCCCTATGGGGATAAGGGATGTAGTACTCTCCTTGGCCCGCCTGGGATCACTTGCCTGTCCCAGAATCTGGGGGTAGAGTCAGCCCCATCAAGGCTACCTGGCCTGAGAGGCAGCAAGCTGTGATTCTCCTAAGAAAATTGGGGTGCCTTTAACATCACGAGGAATAAAGGAAAGAACACAGATGTCCCCTACAAGTTAGATCATCACGTAGTGTTAGTTTTAGGTAAACCTCTCCTGAGAATGGGAGACAAGATGCTGCCCAGCAGGTGGGGGTCTAGAGCTGGGAGGAAGGGTGAAGCCAGGCACAGTGCCAGTCAGCGGTGCCAACCCATCCTGGCTGGAGAGGATTCTCAGGATCAGAAATCTGCAGTCTGAGAACATGTCTATATTTTTGCAATTTCTATTTTCTTCCCTACAGAGCTGAAGGAAAGCCAAAAGGAAATAAAGCCCCGCTCAGGACTGCCAGCCTGTCTGTGTGTATGCAGTGGTGTGGAAAAGAGCACCGCCTTTTGTAGAGGCATGGGGAGATCGGATGGGGGGGGGGCACAAGGGAAAAGTACGGGAAGCCCCCCACCGCCCATCATCCAGGCAAGTTCAACTCATAGTTGTGGACTGCATCGACCTGGATATGAATCCCCGTCTTGCCACTGCCCTGGACATGCCTTATAACCTCTCTGAGCTCAGGGTTCCCATCTGTGAGATGGGGATAATACCAGTCCCTCTTCTCATGGCTTTCATGAAGATTAAATGAAATGGTACATACAGAGCCATTACCCTGATGTGCTTGACACCCGATCAGAGCTCAGGAAATATTAGCTGTTTTTATGAGGATTGTCATTATGGCTTGTCAACTGTCACGGTCACCTGTCCAAAGGAAAATGAATTCCTGGCTTGCTCTGAAACCAGAGGGTGGGAAAGGCAGCAGGTAGGGGCCTCCGCTGCTGTGTTGGTCTCTTCTTGCTGCTGTAACAAATGACCACACACCAGGGGCTAGGGACAGCACATATTTGTTCCCTTACAGTGCTGGAGGTCATAGTTTCTAAGGGCAAGGTGATGATAGGTCTGCGTTCTTTCCCAGGGCTCTAGAGGAGAATGCATTTCCTTGCCTCTTCTGAATTCTAGAAGCCCCGCATGGTTGTTGGTGCGTGGCCCTTCCTCCAGCCTCAATACCAACATCATAGCATCTTCAGTTTCTGTTTCTGCCACCACACCTCTTTCTCTGTAACTGAGCTTCCTGCCTCCCTCTTCGGGGGACCCTTAAGGTCACCTTGGGCCCACTGCCTGAATAACCCAGGACAGTCCCCTCGTCTCAAGGTCTGTAACTGAATCCCATCTGCGAAGTCCCTTTGGCCATGTCAGGTAATCAGTTCACAGCTTGCCAGGATTAGGAGGAAGTGGATGTTTTTGGGGGGCCATGAGTCTGCCTGCCAACTATGCCAAGCCTGGATAACAGGGAAGACGGTAACGAGGGGGCTGAGGGGTCAGTTAGCTTTTCCTGTGTAACAAACCACCCCAAATTTCTGGCTCACCACCACAGCCATTGGTGTCATTCACGACTCTGAGCTGGCCGGGTAAGTCTGGCCAGGGGCGGTTGGGTGTTGTAGGGGTGACAGCCTGTGGCTCTCGTCACACCCCGGGCTGGCTTAGGCTTCTTCAGGTGTGGGCATCAGCATTCCAAAGCTGTGCGGCTGCTCAAGGCTTAGGCTCAGAGCTGGCACGGCGTGACCACCACCAAGTCCTGGGAGATGAAGCAAGCCACGAGGCCAGATTCAAGTGTGTTGGGGATGAAGAAAAGACTCCACCCTCAAGTGGCCAAAACCGCTAAATACTGTGGCCATTTCCGCGACCCACCACGGGGCCGTGGGTCAGCGAACGTTCACTGAGAACTGCCGAGAGCAGGTGCTGTGCTAGGCGCTGTCATGACACCACCTTCTGTCATCCTCGTGCCCTCATCACATTCAGGCCCAAGTCCCTAGCAGACCCTGCCCTGTGACCCCGACTCCACCCCTTCGCGCAGCCCTCACCGCCACACCCCAACCATCCCCGGCCTGGGACACCCCACCTCCAGATGCTCCTTCGTCCATTCTGCTCCTTTCTCAAATGTCCCTCTACAGGGAGGCCTTTCTTGGTCCACGGTCGAAAAGAGCGACCTTCTCGATCATGTCTCGTCCCTTCTTCTGTTTGGCCTCACCTCGCGCTCGCCACCCCCACTGACATCGTGCTGTGTGTCGGTCTAGTTCTCTCTCTGCCATCTGCCACCTCCAACAGAGGCCCCAGGGCAGGACTTCCTTTTCCATCTCGCTCACTGCCACGCCGCGGCACCTGGGACAGTGCCTGGCATTGGCTAATAGTAGCTGTTCAGTGAATACGCTTTGTGTTGTTGAGAGAGTAAATGAATGAGAGGAGCCCAGGACTGCCCAGGACCCCTGGACCCTCCCCCTCTCTGGCGGCTGAGGACCGTGGGTCCTCGTGACCCAGGGAGATCTTACCTGGTTCTACAGGGGACCAGCTCTGCAGGCTTGGTCCATGGCTCTACCTCTTATCCCCAGGCTGGCAGGAGAGAAGCCTTCCAGAGGGGATGTCCCAAAAAACAGCTCTATGCTGGGGCAGGGCCCTGTCCTGGGACCCTCCACGCAAAGACCCCCGAATCACATACCACGCACAGGTGTCCATGACTTCTACCAAACCTATAGGTGCCACCATCCGTTGGCCATCTCCCATCAGCCCTCGGGGAGAAGCAGGAGCCTGAATGCTTCATCATGACTCCATGGGGGCATCACAAGCCTTCTAACACGGGATTGGGAACTGGGGCCAGAGTGCCACAGCTTGATCCGTTCACCAGATATGACCAGAGCGCCAGCCCTGTGCCAGGAGCTGCCGGCCACACAGTCCCTGCGCTCCCAACCTGACAAGGACGCACGGCCACTGAAGAGGTGCGACAGGGCAGGGCGGAGGCTGGTTCCCCGGGCTCCTGAGCCTGCCTGAGTGGGGACCCCGGCCCTATCACTCCCTAACCGTGTGACTCTGGGCAAGGCACTCCACCCTTCTGCGCCTCATTCCCTCATCACTAAATTAGGGACGAAAACTGCACCTACCCAGGGGATGAGATGAGATGAGAAGATCGGGAAAGGACTGCACGCAGTGCCCGGCACAGAGTGGGTGATGGCTCAGGGGCGGGGGTGAGGAGGAAGGAAGGGAGCAGGTAGGAAGACTTCTCTGGGCAGGGGAACAGCAGGGGGGAGGGGGTCTGGCACACGAGTGGCATGTTCGGGCAGGAAAGCTGAGAGGAAAGCAGATCTGAGCCTGGTCTGGGTCGGCCAAAGTTGGATCGACTGACCCAGGATCAGAAAAATGAACAATTTCCCTGATTTCAATCCAATTTCAGGAGGGTCATGGACCAGGGTTTCTGAGCCATGGCACTATTGACATTTTGGTCCAGATAATTCTTTGCTAGGGGCGCTGTCCTGCATATCAGACCGTGTTCAGCAGTGTGCCCAGCTTCTACCCGCTAGATGCCAGAAGAATTTCCTGCCCCAACTGTGACAACCAAAGTGTCTCCAGGAATGGCCCAATGTCCCCGGGGGCTTAACTGCACTGGGTTGAGAACCAGTGCCCCAAACCATCTCTTTCAGCTGACGTCTGACAGGACAGCCCGGGCCGCTGGTGTCTTCCCTGCCCTCCTGAAATATGGCCTTTCCATATGTGGGCCGGCTGCTGCCCCCAGGCGAGCGGGTCTGGGGACAAGAGTCCTGCAAAGAGAGGCAGCAGAGTCTCGGCGGTCAGGCTGAGCTGCTCAGAGAACTTACTAATGCAACAGGGCCCAGATCCTTCCAGGGGGCACGGGACTGGGCTGTGCGCGGCCTCCCCTTCTAGAAGAGCTTCCCTAGTGGGCTGCAAGGGCCGTGGCAGGTGGGGGCCTCTAGCTACTTGTATCCCTACACGTGGTACAGGCTTTCCTGCCCCACCCTTGCTGCTTGCTTCCCTGAAGGTCAGGCCAGTGGCTGGGCGAGGCAGTGGGGCGGGGGCACGCTCTGTTTAGGCCAGCCCCGGGGCAGTGAGCCGGTCGTGGCACAAGGGCAGGGTCATTTCCACCCACTGCAGGACTTGGTGGTCTGTCTCCAGCCCCTGCCCAGTCCTGCTGGCTCCCTTCTCCTCCCAGTCCTCCTCTGCCCTCCTGACCCTCAGCCTCTGTGTCCAGGAAGGGCCAAGGGACATGGAGGTCAGGGGTAGGGCCCAGAAACCCGAGTTTCTATGTTGTTCAGGCAGCTCTAGGAGTATCCAGGCTAAACAAGCCCCCAGGGCCCCGGCAGCTCTGACAAGCTAGGTTATGATTTGGGAGAAACCACATTTGACTTGGAGCGAATCTGAATGGGTGCCGGAAACGGTGGGGCGGTGGGGCTCACTGCTTCCTCCGGGCGCAGCTGGTAGCAGGTTGTAAAGGGACACCAGGAGGTCTCAGGGGGTTAAGCATCGACTCGATTTGAGCTCAGGTCACCATCTCAGGGTCATGGGATCAAGCCCCGCGTCAGGCTCTGTACTAGGCATTGAGTCAGCTTGAGCTTCTCCCTCTTCCTCTGCTCCTGCCCCTGTTCACTTTCTCTCTCTCTCTCTTTCTAACAAATACACATATCTTTAAAAAAAAAAAAAAAGGCTCTGTTTGAAGATGGGGAAAAATCCAACTCCCATCATTCGGATTCCAGCTCCCATGTGCTCTAAGTATCTCTGGTTCTGTGGCTTTCTCATTTGGAATAGCCAGGAGCAGTCACTGTCCCCATTTTCTCCTAAGGGTAAAAGGGAGTCTATAGGAAAAGATGAGAATTTTGGTGTTGGCAGACCCGATCCGCTGCACTTTGAGCAGATCGCTCGGCCTCACTGAGCCTGATTCCCTACCTGCAGCAGGAGACAGTCAGCCACCAGCAAACTCACTGGGTGCTTTACCGTGTCTGCCACTGGCCTCAGGACTGGGGATGGAAACAAGAAGGACACGAGGAAGAAAAGACACGTGGTACAGGGTGTACATTCTAGAAGGGGGATGGGCAGTGGACAAAAGACTGTGAATATAAGATTTCCTGCAGGGTGAGTGCTTGACGTTGGTCAACAGGGTGATGAGGTAATGCAAGGCAGGGGTGAGCATGGGGGGGAGAACGGGGTGATGGAGGCAGCAACAGTCAAGTGGACCCCTCAGGCGAGAAGAGATGGGCTTCTAGAGGAGGCAAGAGGGCAGCGTCCCAGGCACAGGGAACAGCACACACGCCCAGGAAGCACGGGGGCGGCAGGAGTGGCTGGAGCAGGAGAGCAGTGAGGAGGGCCGTCTTTGGGGAAGACTTGGGCAGTGACTCTGGCCTTGATGGGATGCTACTGGTGCTCTCCAGCAGGGGAAAGCCATAGCCTGGTCGCTTAAGAGATAGGAAGGAGCTGATATAGGGACTTGTCCAAAGCAACAAAGCCTGTTGTCCCAGCTTCTCCTCCTCCTGAGAAGCCCCCTCCGGCAGGGAAGGCAAGTGAGCCAAGGACCCTCGGGGGCAGACCCAAATGCACAAGGGCCCCTCCAGGCAGACAGGCCAAGCTGGGACGGGGAGAGCGGCCCACAAGCACATGGAGCAAAGGCAATGGAGCGCTTTGAGATCCCAGGCTCTGCCTTCATGGCTCGGCCCCGTGACATCACAGTGCAGACAAAGCAAGGATGTGGGGAGCCCATCCATGTGCAGACAGTGCCCCTCGAGGTACAGAAGGGAGCAGGGGGTGGATGGGCCAGGACTGGAGCTAGGGTGAGGAGAGGGAGGCTCTCATCTCAGGTACAAAATCACAGGGGCGGTCAAAAAACCGTCATCAAAATAAATGTTGGCATGCAATATGTCAACAGCTCAACGGCACGCCAAAGAAGCCAGCGCAGGCAGGATCTCAGCCAGGACCCGACCTTGACCCTGCACTCGCCTCCTCTGAATGCTGACCTGTGCAGCCTGCGGCTGGGGGCTGGAGGCTGGTGCTCTCAGCACCACACGCTCTAGACTCTGAGAACACGAACCTCCAAGCTAGCTTTCCAGTCTGTTATAATGGCATATTTGTCCAGGCAGGATAGAACATATTTTATTTCAGAGTTGGTGAGCTCCATTTATAAACTATAAATACTCAGGCATATGGGAGGCGAACCTCCACCCATCTTGTCTCCCCTGGGTCTGCTCAGGGTGGCCGCCGGCCACCCACCAGGGGAAGAGCTCCCACAGGGAGCAGGACCCTGTGCCTGCCCACAGATGCTCGAGGGCTGCTCGAGGGACAGAAACAACCCAGTCAGTGGTTGGGGGCAAGTGCATGGAGGGGAGGGGAGGAAGGCTAAGTAGGAACTGTGCTAAGAGGAGCAGGTGGTATGATGGGCTGAACTGTGGCCCCCAGGCTCCCCTGCCCACTTGGAGCCTCAGTGTGACCTTATTGGGAAAAAGATCTTTGTGGATGTAACCAGCTGAAACTCTCAAGATGAGACCCTCCTATATTTACGGTGGGCCCTAAAGCCAATGACCAGTGTCTATAAAAGAACATTGACACAGACACACAGAAGGGGACACGGTGACAATGGAGGCAGAAAGCAGAGTGTGGCAGCCACAAGCCAAGGGACACCGAAGCCTGTCAGCGTCCGCCAGAAGCTACAGAGGGGCACAGAGCAGACTCTCCCTCCTAGCCTCCAGAAGCAACCACCCAAGGAAACCACCATGATGTCAGACCTCTGGTCTCCCAAAGTGTGAGAGGATGACTTTCTGTTGTTTGAAGCACCCCCACCCCCGTTTCGGGATGATTTGTGCTGGCAGCCCCAGGAGGGAGCCCAAATAGCAGGGGGGGAGGAGTGCCAGACAGGGGACCAGCCAGCACAAAGGCCTGGAGGAGCCTGGCGTCAGGATGCCCACTCCGACTTGGATGAGGCTGGAGATGTCCATTGGAGATGCCCAGACTCATGTGTCTATGTTTTATATGGTCCCACCTGGGACACGCATTTGTTTCCCAACCTGTCATAATATTAGACTGTCAATCCCTAGAGGACAGCAACATCATGTGCTTTAATTCTTCCAATGCAAGCGTTGGATTAGCAGAAACAAATGGCACCTGTATTCATCACTACTAGTATACTGCATGCAAACTAAGCACCAAGCCTCCCATTCATCATCCTCACCTCTAAGGCAGCTACCATTATGATGCCCGTTTTGCAAGCAAAAATGTAAGCCTTCAAAGAACTGCCTCACTAGGGAAGTAAAACCCGTAGATTGCACATTGTAACACCAGCTTGTGCCTCTGCAATGTTCACACGTGCCCAATGGTGGTCTGAGAGCTTTGTGTCCACATCAACTCACATCCCCCTGACAGCAACCCAGTGAGGGATTTCATATGATTCAACCCATGTTACAGGCGAGGAAAGAGAAGTAAAAGGTCTTTAGCACTTGTGCAAGGTAGAGGTGGCATGTGTCTCCAGACAGAACGACTCCAGCTAAGCCACTTCCCGTTTCCTGAAGGCCTACCATGGGCCAGGCAGTACGCTGTGCCTTCTCCTATTTACCCCTCCTGGCCAACTCGAGGTGAGCGCAGAAATAGTGATGAGCATCGTGCATATATGCCATTGCATATTTGAACACGCAAGTGATGGCAGCCTGCAGAGGGAATGGTCTCTATGTACTGCCTTCTGTCCTTGTCTCTGGACACATCCCTACCTCTTCCACCAGATTCGCAGGGGGAATAGAATGTGTCTGACTGATCCTTGAATCCCCAACACATAGCACAGTGCCTGGCACATAGTAGGTGCGCATTTCCTGAGCTGCCCCAGTGCCCTCCCATGTTGGGCATGGCCCAGGGGCTCAGAGAAGCCACTGGGAGAAACCCTCCTCTCGGTGAGTGCTGCAGCCACACTCACCATCTCAGGCCCCACGCACTCATGGGAAGAAGGCTAGTAAAGCCATTTGGCTGAATTTATGCCCACCTTTCCTGCCTCCCAAGGGCCCAGGGTGAGGAGAAGGAAGAAGAGGAGGAGGCAAGTTCCACTCCAGTGCAGCCTTGAGGGATGTTTACATCTCCCAGTATAAACGGATCCATTCTGAGAAGTATCAAGCGGAGAGAGACAGAGTGTGAGTACAGCAGGCCTGCTTGTCCATCAGCACTGCCCCCACTACCCCAGGGTGAGGGTCACGGTGGGATCCCACACAGGTGCTCCCTAATGGTGCCCCCTGCCTCTGATTCCCCCCTTGGTCGATGGGTGCAGGGTAGGGGGAGTAACTGCTACTTAGGGATGGGACCTGATGGTGCAAGCCTCCTCATGGGCCTCAGCTGCCTTAGACCTAAGGTGGAGAGGCAGTGGACAGACAGGTGACAAAGGAACATTTATAGTTCTGCTGGGCGGATACAGAGCCAGGCAGAGGGAGGTGGGGGAAGGAGACAGGTCTGTGCCATTGATGGTACTTATGGCAAATAGGCTCTAGATGGGTCAAAGATGTGCCTCCCGAGACATCCAGGCCCCATCATGGAGGGCCCATGGGTCGAAAACCACCAGCCCAATCTCCAAGGGTGGAAAGTGAGGCTTTTTAGAGATGGACTGGGGGAGGTGGGTAAGAAGGCGGCAGCGGAAACCGCTTGGGCAGTGATGGGAGCAGAGGATCAGAGATCCCCTGGACATGGTTTCTCTATTATTCTTGGTCTCTGCTTGCATCTTTCTGCCTCCTTATCTCTGCCTCTTTCTCTTTTCTCTCCTTCTCTGGACTCTGCTTCAGCTTAGTCTGTCTCTCTCTCTTCCCTTTCTTTTCCCTTCTTCCTTTGCTTCCCCCCCCCACCGCCCAGCCTGCCTCTCCTCCTCTACAGATATGTACTATGGACGGCATTTGCCAGGTATGGGTGGTGCTCAAGACACCCTTCTAGGCTCTCTAGCTGTATTTGCATACATTACATAGCTCTGTCCTCCCATAGCGGACATTGCCTGTGGGTCCTGACGGGGCTGCTTGTGTCTGGATCCAGCACGCCTGTGTGGGGGTTTCCCGGAATTCAAGTGTGTCCATGTCTGCTAATAGTAATGACAATAATGGTGGGAGAAATAACGTATTCAGCATTCCCACTATACCAGGTGTATCACCTTAAGAAATCCACAGAGCACCCCTGGGAAGTCAATATCATTAGCCCCATTTGCAGATGAGGAAACTGAGGCTCAGAGAGCTTATCTAATTGGTCAAGGTCTCAAGTTGGTAAGACAGGGAGCAGAGCTAGAAACAAGGTCTTTCTGTACGTTGCCTGTCTGAGTTTCTACAGGAGGGAGCCTGGAGCCTCAGGCCTGACTCTGGTCCATGAAATACCCCTCCCTGGGGTCCTGGCTTCAGAAGCTTCCATGGCCATGTCAGTCCCTGAGTCATTTCTCTATATCTCTCCCCTTTTCTCTCCCTGGTTCTGAAAATCTCTCTGCGTGTTTTCTCTCTGTGCTCCCAATCCCTCTCATCTTCCTTCTCTCTGTTTTCCTCTTCATGGCAGCCTTCTACCACTCCTCCATCTCTGTCCTGTCTGCAATCCTCCCTGGTCTTTTCAGGGACCCCTCCCTGCCTGGACCGAAAGGTAACGCCCCTTACCCCCATATGGGCAATCAAGTCAATCAGCAGACACTTCCACCTTAAACCAACATTCATAAAAAAACAGAAAGATCTCATCTTGGAAACCAAAATGACCTGTAGGCATTCTAGAAAGTTCAGACATTAAAAGTTCATTTCTGAAATGGGGAACCCTATAAAACCAGGACTCGTGAAAGGTTTCAACAAGAGAGTGTAGATGCACATGGAGAAGACCACCATCCAGCTGAAACTTTGAGATCCCAGGCTCTGCCTTCATGGCTCGGCCCCGTGACATCACAGTGCAGACAAAGCAAGGATGTGGGGAGCCCATCCATGTGCAGACAGTGCCCCTCGAGGTACAGAAGGGAGCAGGGGGTGGATGGGCCAGGACTGGAGCTAGGGTGAGGAGAGGGAGGCTCTCATCTCAGGTACAAAATCACAGGGGCGGTCTGTTTTCCCTCTGACCTGCCAGCAGGCTCCTGGGCAAGAAAGTGCCGAAGTGGAAACAATCCAGAAACCACCGGTCATCTTAGCCATGGTCTTTCACCAGTCAAGAGGGCCTGAGATCATGTCAGTGCTCAGCAAAGAGTTACAACTGAGCTTTCCACCAAGATAGTGGCTCTTGACTCACCGTGGGATAGAAATAAAAATAACAAATGCAAGATTATAATACTTTGGTCATCACCTACACATAATTTCTTCTGTGATAAAATACCTAATGTGGAGTAGTCTGTATTTTTGAGATGTCTGCCCACTAAACACCCTTCTTTTCTGAGGCCCACTCATTCATTTCCTTATCTTATAAAAGGAAAGCCCTTGGCAGCCATGTTGGTGTCACGTGACTCTGCCTCCCTTGATGATTGGACCAGAGGTGACCACCTGACCCAAAATGCACCAATCGGATCCTGTCATGTGAGTCTGGACCACAGTATCTAATTCTTTTCATTTTTAATTTTTTAAATATTATCTGTCACATAAAATAGCATTACTATTTTTAAGTTATGTGACTAATGCATGCTCATTGGGAAAAAAGTTAAGTAGTACATGAAAGTAGAAAGAAGGCAATAAAAACAATCTGGAAGCCCATCATCCTATTAGCCAATTGCAGTTTGATGATCGTCCCTTTATGCATCACTTTGTGTGTAAATGCACACGTGTATATCTGATTTGATTGATTAATTGATTGATTGAGTTTTGGTTTTTATTTGCTAGCAAATATTTTTTATTTCCAATATTTTTATTTAAATTCCAATTAGTTAGCATTATATGATGTAAAATCAGTTTCAGGTAGAGAATTTAATGGTGCATATATCTGATTTTAAACGTCCAGGCTCAGATCATACATGCAGGTTTTAACATAGACAATTTTTTTTCTTATAAGGAAAGGTGTTTTCCTTCCTTCCTTCCTTTCTCCCTCTCTCCTCCCTTCCTTCCTGCCTTTTGCCTGCCTCCCACTCCCAGTTCATAATCTGCTGTGTACCCTTCTATGGGAAGTTGCAGACTGGTCCCCAAAAGACATCCTCCTGAAACCCAAATTGCCTTATATGGCAAAAGGAACTTGCAGGTGTGCTGAAGTTAAGGACCTTGACATTTGAGGAGATGATTTTGAATTATCTGGGTTGACCTGATGTGATCACAAGGGTGATTCTGAGAAACAGGAGGGTCAGTTATGGGAGAAGGCAATGTAAAGGTATAAAGAGCGATCAGAGTGAGGCAGCTATGCTTCAGTGAACGTCAAGGCAGCTCCTAAAACTAGAAGAGACAATGAACAGACCCCTGTCCAGCCTTGCCAACCCCTTGATTTCAACCCCATGGGACTGATTTTAGACTTCTGACTTCCAGAGCTATAGGAGAATAAATCTTTGTTGTTTTCAGTCACATGGTTTGTGGTAATTTTTTGCAGCAGTAATAGGGAACTCATACAGATTTTGTTACCAGAAATGGGGTACTACTATAAAAAAAACCCTAAGAATGTGGAATTAAATTTAAAACGGGGGGCGCATAGAGACTGGAATAATTTCGAGGTGTATGATAGAAAAAGCCTAGATTGCCTTCAACAGACTATTGGTAGAAAGACACGAAACCTTCTTCTCAGGACTCAGAAGGAAATGGGGAACACTTTTAGGAAGCAAAGGAGAGCATATCCTTGTTTTACGGTGATAGAAAGTTTAGATGAATTGTGTCCTATGGCCATGTGAAAGCAAAGCTTGCAGTTGCTGAACTTGGATATGAAACTGTGTACTCAAGGTGTTGAAAACACAGCACAATTTCTTGTTGCTGTTATAGTAAAATCTGATAGGAAAGAGACAACACTGCTAAGCAAAAAGGAACCAGGACATAATGACTTGGGAAATTCTCAGCCTATCCAGATTGCAAACAATGCAAACATCAAGAGATTGCACTGTCAGAAAGAATACTTTGGAGGGAAAACCAAGGGTGTGGCTGATTAGTGTTTTGCTAGTGCTTTAGAAGGAACAAAGGGCCACAGAAAGCAGTCATACAGAGAGCTCTTCTAAGGAATTAGACATGTGACTTGTCGATCCCTTTGGCCATTTGGGCACAAGCCAGTGTGAGAGATGAGATTGCATAGGAAGGACCTGCAGAGAAGCCTCTTATCTAACAGAGTGAATCCCTGTGACATACATGGGAAACCCACAAGGTTTTTTGAGAATGTTATATCCATAGAAACCCTACCAGCTTGGACTGAACAGGACAGAGAGAACAAAATCAAAGGAAGCTGTCAGATCCTCAAAATTCCACAGGAGGAAATAGACTGATAAAATTACTCAGTTGGAAATGTGTGCTGCCTTTCATTAAAAAAAAAAAAAAAAGACAGAGAAGGATGATTCAGAAGACAAAGCTAAGGGCCCAGATGGCAGCAATCAAGAAATCAAGATACCTTCCAGACCCTGTGCATACTCTTAGCACCACATTAAATTGCCTGTCACTAACTAAGGACATGTAAAGTCAGCATACTTACACCAAAAAAAAAAAAAAAAAAAAAGGTTGCTTTGTTGTCTATCTGAAATTCTAAGTTAATTGGTTATCTTGTATTTTTATTTGTAAAATCCGGTGCTCAGAGGATTCTGCTACCCAGTAAGACAGGGAAGCTCTGGAGTGGATGATGTCCTTTCCAACCAGAAAAATCTGAAGGTCTAACTCTTACACACAATAAACCAAGCACTGGGGTTTCAACGGCCACACTGTGATTTGGGTTGATTTTCTCACTACTTTTGTGGGTACATCAAGGCATGAAGCACTCAGAGACACCCAGGAGAGGTGGGGTTTGGCATGGGCCACCGTCTTGGTCCTGACTCACTGACAGGGGTCTCTGCAGGGGCCACTCTGCACCATGCTTTCTTCTGCTAACTAGAACATGCTTCTGTGTGCTATAAGCATAACCACTTTTCACAATTTGTAGATGTTTAATTTCTTTGCTTTCGGTCTAAATTCCACCAGGCCAGTGAGCAGGCCAATATTCTATCTCAATGCAATGCCTGGGAGATGAGAAATAACCCACGCATTTGCCCAGAATAAATGACACCGTCTTGGGGTGGCGGCTGATCAGTCTCTTGGATTTCTGTCTCTTCAGTGTATAAGTCAACATATCTTTGCTATTTCATTGTGCTCCATGGACTGGCCCCACTGATGTCCCCTGGGAGCCTCTTAGAAATGCTGAGTCTCAGGCCCTGCCTTGGCCCTCCTGCATCCACTGAATCCAGTCCACCACTTCCTGTGGGTAATTGTATTCAAACCTCTACAGTGCAGTTTCCTCAGCTGCGAAGTAAAAGGTAATAAAGCCCTTTACTGCTTCTTTCTAGTGCTGTTGCCCATATCGGGCAGAGAATGGCCTGGAAGGCGCAAACTTGAATATACTATTTGCAAGATGGCATTGTTCTTAAATGAGTGGCAGGGGGATTATAAAAGAGCACCCTGCTTCCCCACTCCCCAGCTCACCCTCTTCCTCTCTGGTTCTCTGTCCAAATTCCCAGTCCCTGAATTAAACCCAGATTCCCCCTTCTAAGTCCTCCCCCCTCCCTTTGCTAATAGCAGACAGAACTGGCCAGGTCCTTGACAGTGGCTTGAGACATGCATTTGCGTGTGTGTGTCTGAAGGAGGTCAGGGTAGGGGGCAGTGGGGGGTTGAGTGGGACCCATTCAAACAGGTCCCAATCCTCTGCATTGGGTTTTGTCTTATTGCAAATGCGGTGTTTGACGCAGGCCTGATCAGACACATGTCTGGAAGCCAGGGGATGCAGGGATGGCGAGAGGAATTCACATGTTTCTCTACAGAGCCGGCTAACGTCCCACCCTCCCTCCCTCTTCTGCATTTGGGCCTCCTGGGGATCGCATCTAATTATAGATGGCCCTCCAAGTCCAGCACCCGCCTTTGCATCCCACACCAGCACTGGAGGTGTGCAAGGGAGTGAGCTAACATCTATTCATGTTTTCAACATGTCAGGCTGTGTGGCTGGGTGCTTTACAAACATTTTTATAGGGTGCCCCAAGGGGAGGGGCAGATAAAATGAAACATGGGGTGAATGCATTTCCTAAAATTGAAAATCCCATCAACTGTAGCTTTGTCCTCTCGATGCAATCACAACCACATGAAATATGTCAGTCAGCTACTACTTGGCTACTCAGAAGCTGGTCAGAGGGCTAGTGGCATCTGCTGCCATGGTTGAGAACCTACTGGAAACGCCACCCCCACCCCAGACCAACTGAATCAGGATCTGTGGTTTAAAAAGGTCCCCAGGCAATGAAGGCAAGTTGCAAAACCTATCTTGATTTCGGAATCATTCTAATATGGGTGGAAACAAGTTTAGAATCGAGGACACAAGGAGGTTTCCATTTCAACCAAGGAAATGGAGGCTCAGAGAGGCTAAGTTATTTGTCCAAGGTCACACAGCTTGTCACTGACCAAGCAAGAACGACAACTCAGACCTCTGAGGGCCCTGCTGTCAGCAGCTTGAAACAAGGAGATTAGAAGCAGCTCCAACAGGAGAAGAGAAGGGAACTCAGTCCCATCACCGTCCCACCACACTGCACTCTGCTCCACCCTTCCAATGGCAGATGTCATTGTCACCAGGGGTAATCAATACTTGGGTTTTGATGTCAGCTCAAGATAGTTACCAAAGACCAGGTGTGTTTTCCCTGTCACTTTGAGAGGCTGACCTTGTGGACCATTGTCGGCCAAACTTCGAATATTTCCAGGTTCAAAAAGAGTTCTGGAGGGTTTCCTATTGAGGGAGTTGGTGCACCGTATGGTAAAGATCAAATATTGGGTGATGGAAGAGTTTTCCGCTTCCCATCTGGGCCTCCTATCCGTGTCACCCCCGAGCCTTGCTGGACCCTTTCCAGCACATTGACAGGCCCTCATTCTACGTGTGGCACTTGTCATTGGTAAAGATGATCTCGATTATCTGCTGACTTGTTTATGATCTTCTCCCCACCGGCATATCAGCCCCATTAGGAATCCTGTCTGCCCAGTTCAACACCAGTTCCCTGTTGTCTGGAGAAGGCTTTGCACTTGTTAGGTGCCTCGTGGCCATTTGTTAAGTCAGTGAATGAATGAGCACGTGCCTTGCTTAGATAGATGGGGAGGCGGGACAAGTGGTGCAAGGAGGGATGGCTGGATGGACGGATTGCCTGGGTGGATTGTAGATAGGGTTTTGGAAGGGCTTGTTTTCCAATTCTACACTGTGAGCTGTGGAAGGAAAGTCTCCAATGAACACCATTTTAAAACATCATGCCCATCAGATGAAGGAAGGTAACTTATGAAAGAAGAAAATTTAAAAAAAGAGAGAGAGAGCATTTCCTTGGCAACAATAGGTCTCATCTTTACGCAGATGAGGCTATTTAGGAATCCAAAACAAGATGATCATCACTCCCCTCCCCTTTCCTTGCTCTTTGTTTCTCTCTCCTGTAATTCAGTGGGGCTGAAATTGCGCCACCTTCTTCTAGATTCCTGATGGATCAGGGGTAGCTCCCTGGCTGCCAGTCATTAGGTTTTCTGCCTCTGAACTCGCTGGTCCATCTGGCACCTTCGTGAGAACGAGTGAAAGACAGGCCTTCCTCCAGGTGGGCACGGCCTTGGGCCACAAGAACCCCAGGCATGTCGTTGACTGGGCCCTTTGCACAGGGACCAACCTGCCCAACTCTGCGTGGTGGCCTTGTCTGCCCCCCCCCCCAGGACTTGTGTGTTTCAGGCCCAGAGGTTCTGTGGCCTGTGACCTTGTCATGTGTCCCAAGTCCCAACCTGACCTCCTCAGGTGATGCTTTGGCCATTTCCAGAATGTTTTCAGCCCAGAAGCCTGGGGGGAGTCTGTTCTTAGTCTCCCACACTGGCAACAGAGGAGGCTTGCAAAGGGCTCTCTTGGCCCAGATGCTTCTCTGCCCCGTCCTCCCCTCTCTCTGCTCCTCTCTCCCATCTGTCTTCCTCTGCGATGAATTGTTCTAACATCACCCCCAAGTCCCTGTGATGTGGGCTCCACCAGGTGGCAGTCTGAATGATAAGACGCAGCCCCCTTCCCTCTGCACTGGAGACAGGTGTGGGTGGAGGGGTTGGCGGGCCTCCCCGCTCACCTGAGGGTCGTTCTAAGGACTGTGACCAGGATCCAGCCTTCGGGGACAGGGCAGAGCCTGCGAGCCAGCAGTGAGGAGCACACACATAGGCACCAGAAAGAACTGGGCTCACATCTGCCATATCTGTGTAGTAGATGTGAGTTGCGGCGGCGAGCACCACGGCGTCCTGGAGCCTCTGTTTCCTCTGTGACATGGGCACAAAGATGGCATGCTGTGGGGCTCTGAGGATGACAGGGAAAGGTGCAGAACGGCTTTCCTGACCTGAGAGAAGTTAGTTGGGGCTGAGGACAGGCAGCCGGCCTCATCCAGTAAACCGGACATACGTGGCCACAGGTACTGGGACCCGGAGAATTCCAGGAGAGAGAGAGAGAGGCACAGTGAGATGAGCAGACAAGCCGTTGGGGCTGAGTGTTTTCCCGTCTGTGGGCAGCGGGGCTAGTCATCTGAGGCAGGAAGCACGTGTCATCCTCTGCTGTCCCGATGAGATAGAGCTGGGAATCCGGAATTCAGACGAAGAGCATGCATGTTCTGTCCACAGTGAACTCACTGGGGCCCTGGGGCTAGGTGCTTTAGACTCCATCTCAAGAAGTCCCCTTGGGGGAAGGTCCTCTTTGAACTGGGAAGTGCTTCAGAATGTGGACAAGCACTTTATAAGCAGTAGAGAGCTTTACAAATTGCAAGGTACATGATCATATTGAAATCTACTAGCTCTAGTCCCTGCCTGGTCCAGGTCACCTGAAAAGCCTCCCCTAGGGGTGGTGTGGATAACTCAGAGACTGGAGTACAGAGACCAATGACAAGCAGAGACCAGGTGCCCGGAGGAGCTGGGAAAGTCTCCAGGGCCCAGGAGCCAAGGGCTGCTAAGCTCCAGCCCTCATGCTGGCGCGCAGCTCAGCCTGGTCCCGGGGGGCCTGTGCATCCTCTGTCCCAGCCCTAGTCAGCCTCCTCCTCTCAACTGGTGCTCTTCAAAATCTTTGCAGGGAGGACCTCTCCTCCCAGAATCACCAGGAGGTGCCCCTCCAACCCCATGCAGATGCCCTGCCCTCTCCCAAACCACACCCACTGAATCACCATCTCTGGGGTTGGAGCCCAGGAATTTGCTTTTTAACAAGCTCTCCGAAGGATCGTGACACTCTGTGATGGCTAAGGGACACTTAGCCCTGGGCCCCTGTCCCCGGCAATCCTAACTCAGTGTCTGGAGCAGAACAGGCACCCAACATATGCTTGTTGAGTGTAGTAAAACCTTTATATCCTCGGTGTTCTCATCTGTGAAATGGGAGGGATGATCATCCCTTTGAGGCAATACAACAAACAACCATCCTTCTGAGAACAAGGTGAAGCAAGGTGTAAGATGCCTAAACACAAAATGACATCAGAAATGGAAGGATACAGAGCAGTGTGTGTGTGTGAGAGAGGGGAGGGGAGAGAGCGAGTGCACCTCCACATTAACAAACACCAAGGACACCGAGCCGAGGCCCAGAGAAGCCCAGGGATGCTCTCTGCTCCCTGAGCTCTGAAAGAGGGACGATTCACCCTCAGGAAGGGTGCTACCCAAACCTCTAAGCAGCCTGGAGATCAAGACTTGGGTGCAGATAGTGTATTTGGAAGTAGGAGGAAGTGGGGGAATGGGACAGAGAAGTGAGAAAACCGGCGATGTCTGCGCTCAGGAACAGGGTCCTGCTGTGAGCCCCCGAGGGCCCCATGGGCAACCTCGGAGGAGCCAGGCAGCACCTGCCTCTGCACCGAGGCACCAAGGGACACAGAGCTGGGGTCTTTCTCCACCAGCTGCTGTCTTCCTTCGGTGGACAGTTGGCCCTGGATCAGTTAGACCCCAGCACATCCCAGCTGCTCTGGGTACCTAGGAGACAGCCCACGGGCAGCAGAGCAGGGAGTCATGGGTGTTGTGTGGGTGCTGGCAGTGGACAGCTCTCGGAATGTCCCTGGCCACCGCTGCAGCTATCCTTCAAATAGCCCGCTCATAAGCCTCTTCTCCGTCCGCCCTGGCCTTCCCCGTCTTCCCTTTAAAGAGAGGCAATGATTTGAATCCTTTTGATGGCTTTAGATTACATGCGCTGAACAAAACCATAGGAAGAGAGGGGCAGAGGAAGGAGGGGGGTGCAGGAGGGATAAATATTATTGAGCACCTCCCATGCTCACGATGCTTTCATATCCATTATCTCATTAAAACCATCACAAGGAGTGCACGCGGTAGGTAACATCATCCATGATTTTTTAAAGACCAGGAAACCAAGGCTCAGAAAGGTGCAGTCACTCACGCACTATCACACAGCTAATAAATGTCTGACCGTTGGGCTCCAAAACATGTGTTCTTCCCTGCCTGTCCCACTGGCCTGTCTTGACCTTCACTTACTGTGTAGGTGAATATCATCAGTCCTCGACTAGAATCTTGATGCTCAGGGCATGCCATGCAGCCTGGCAGGATCGCATCTAGAGCTTATTATAAATGCAGAGTCTGGGGGCCCCAGAATCAGAATCTGCATTTTAGGGAGCTCCTCAGGACATCCGTGTTTCTGCCAAAGGTTGCCAGCAAGGTCCTAAGTAATGCTTGAGGACCAGGAGGGGGCCTTCCTTTTGTTTTTCTTATGTTCTGGGAGAAGATTTTCTTAGTCTGTTACAAATACTAAGAGCATAAAGCAAGTGATGAGTGTCTAGCAATCAGAGGCTGATTCCCTGGGGCTGATGCGGAAACTTCCGGCCACGGCCGGCTGGGGCCATTCATGTGGACTCAGCCACACTATTGGCTGTGTATTGAGCACCAGCACCATGCGATGCATTGCACAGGGTATAGATTTGTGAGTCTGCTGGGCAGTGACCCGAATTCAGTGCTGGCTAGAGTGCCGGGTGCATTGGGGAGATCAATAAGCAGCTATAATTATTATTACCATTAATAATAAATGCTACACAGTTCGGACAAGAAAGCCATGATGGAGTGGGCACCTGCCTGGGAGCCCAGGCCTAGATGTGTCAGCAGGCCAGCCCAGTGTGCCTCGGTCTTAGCCCGGGGCCATTACACAGCACCCTTCTGCATGGAGGCCGGCTGGGCCTGTTCTGACAGTTTCAGCCCCTGTGTGTGCCTCTTCACACCCCCTGTGGGTGAGAGAGAGCTGGGGGCCCAGAAGGAACACAAGTATTTCTGGGGTGGAATGGAGGTCCGAACTGTTTATCAGGTGACTCTAGGAGATTCTGTCAGATGGTCCAGCTCTGTGGACTTCACTCCCACCTTGTCCCGGGCAGAGCTCATTGCTCATTCCCCATTCATAACCCTCTGCACACCCTCTCAGAGAGTGCCGCTCACCTTGAATGCACATGATGGCAGAGGGGCAGTGTTGCCCAATGCTTAGGCACTCAGGTTCAATAGCCAGACGGTCTGGGTTCCGATCTAAGTTTCACCACTGATGAGCTGTGTGTCCTCAGACAAGACACTTCACCTCTCTGTTCACTCATTTGTGACATGGTGGTAAGAGTAATGCTCCTCTCATGGGCCTTCTGAAAAGATTATGAGCATAAAGTACCTTGCACACAATGGCCATTCCAATGTTCTTTGCTCTGATTTACTTTCCTGTACCTTGCTCACTCATGAAAGCCTGGCATCCGGCACAGAGGAGGCACTTGGTACATGTGGGTTAAGTGGCTCTATGAATCATCACAGCCGGTGTTTACTAACCACTCACTCTTGTCAAGTACTAAGTATCTACTTGTATCCACAAACTAGTTCCTCTATACACCAATTCTTGGGGGGAGGGGGGTGGGGGAAGGACTACTGTTGTTTCTATTCAACAGAGGCAGAAGCCAGGCCAGAGAGGCTGCGGAACTTGCCTGGGGTCATTTAGCTGGTAAGGGATCCAGCTAGAATTTAGATCTCATCTGGGTCTAAAGCCCATGCTCTGAACCACGGCACTGGACTGCCTCTTGAATGAATGACGTAGGGAGGAAAGGAGAGGGGAGGAGAGAAACCAGAGGAGGAGGGGTGGAGGTGGAAGAGGAGGGCAGGAAGGGAGGAGAGGCAGGAGGAGGGGGGAAAGATGGGGGAGGGAGGGGTGTCATTAGGATGGAGAGTCAGTAAACTCGCTGACAGATAACACAGTGAGCACTGGCCTCAGACTGTGAAGACTCAAATGGGTACAGACATCGGGCTGGGCACATAGTACGTGCTCAGTGATGATGACCATGGTGTGGCAGCGACGACAGTGGACAGAGTGGCTAGGTGTGTACATACATGAGTGCCTATGGATGGGAACAGAGGGGTCGCATTTGGAGGACCTGACCGGCCAGATCTCCCGAGAAGCCAGGAAGTGAGCCCTACATACAGGTACTCAGATTTCTCCTTCTGACCATTCCACAGATGGGGTACCGAGAGGCGCCAAGCGCTGAGAGACCCTCTAGGGTCGCACTGCTGATACCGGAGACAGGATTCAATGCCAGGAAACCCCCCTAGCCACAGCTCTGTCCTTTGGGGCCCTGACCTGGCATTTGATAATATCAGCATGATGAGGTTGTTCTTAAGAACTGAGGCAGAAGTACTGGGGAAAAAAATCCTATTTTTCAACCCTCACTCCTGCTTGCAGTTCAAACAATTATTGGGGCACCTGGGTGACTCAGTTGGTTAAGCATCCAACTCTTGATTTCAGCTCAGGTCATGATCTCAGGGTCTTGACAACAAGCCCTGCATCAGGCTCTGCACTGAGTGTGGAGTCTGCTTGAGATGCTCTCTCCCTCTGCCTCTCCCCATGCTCAGGCTCTTGCTCTTCCTCAAACTCCCCCCACCCAAAAACACAAGCAATAATTGAGTGCCTCTGTGTGTCCAGTCCTATTGGGGGGGGGGCAGGAGTGGCTCTGACCTGCTGATCAATGTTCTGTTCACCTTCCCTCTGGTTTCTGGACCCCGGGGCCTTCTGTAGGGGAAACTCGTGGTGATCAGGACCAGACAGAAGCCAGAGGACAGACCTGCAGAGGACAGTGGCACTGGCTGTGTCAGTCGGGTCTGTGCTTACCCATGCCTCATTTCCCATGCATGCTGCTGTGGGCTAGACCCTGCGTCGTCCTCCCCCCAGGCCTAGGCTGGTGGGGCCAGCACCACCTCTCGGGGGCGGGGGTATGGGAGGGTGCAGATTCACACAGTCCTGTTCTAGGAGATGCCACATGGCAGTGACAACCCTCACTCTTGCTTGCAGTTCATTGGCCAGAACAAGGCACCTGCCCACACCTAACGTGAAGGGGGTAGGGAAAGCAGTTCTGCCACATGGCCAGAGGAAGCAAATCGGAATCTCAGCGAACCCTACAAATGGTCACTGCACAGACCCGCAGGAAGAAGGGGCCTGTAGCTGGGGCTGCTTGTGTTCTCAGCAGAAACTCCATGAGGTGGCAGGCCAGGGTGAGGAGCCATATGAGGGTGGGGCTGAGGCTTGGCTCACGGTTAGGATCAGGGTTCAGAATGAAACCAGGGTCAGGGCTCCATCCATGACCAGAGTCGGGGGTTAGTCTGGGAATAAGGTAGAGACTCAGTCTGTGACTGGGGTCAAGATTCAGGTTGTGACTGAGTCTGGGCTCAATGTGGGCCTGGGATCGGGTTCCAGCTAGGATCAGGACTCAGTCTGAAACTGGGATACAGGCTCAGTTTACAAAGAGAGCCAGGCCTTCACCTGGAGCAAGAGGCAGGGATTACTCTGGGGCGAGGACGAGGTCTAGTCTTGACCAGGGTCAGAACTCCCCTGTGGCCCCTCAGTAGCCACTTGCCAGACTGCTCCAAGCCTGGAGCTCCCCCCCACCCTGAACTGCTGATCTGAGCCTCGATCTCAGCCCCACCTTTCAGACCCCTGCCTGCCTCCACTTCCCCAGGACAATGTCCCAAAGTAGAGGCACCCTGGCTCCCTTGCCCGGCAGCCTGGGGTCCGCCCGGCGTGGTCGTGGGCTCCGTGGGAGCCTCGTTTGCGCCCGCCGCCGGCGCGCCTCCCCTGCCTCCCTCCCTCTGCCACCAGCTGCTGGCTCCGTCTGCTCGCTCGCTCTCCCTCTCCCCCTCTCTGCCTTAGAGACAGCTATAAGTCTCCCGTGAAATATATACAGTGTAAATATATAAAAAGCTTGTGCCTGCCTGCTGCTTATGTATTCATGAAATAGTAAATAAATTTTATGGGATAATTTGAAGGCTGCCAGGAAGCCAGGAGATGGAAACGAAGCCCTAATGAGATGAAGTATCAGGGCGGCACACGCACAATCGATCGGCGCCTGCCGGGCCGAGCAGGGACAAGCCCGCCTCCCACCGCCCAGGGCCATGCTCACCGGCCACTGCCGAGGGGTTTCAGGGTCGTAAACCATGGGGGGCTGCGGCCCGGACAGCAAGGGCTCAGGAAGCAGGTGGGGTGCTGTCAGCCACCTTCTGGGAGCCGCAGGGGAGGCGTGGGCACAGGGCTCTTTCCAGCACAGCCAGGGGACTTGCCGGGTGACCTTGAGCCAGGCCCCGCCTGTCTGCGGGCCTCAGTTTCTCCCTGCGGTGTATGATGAGGAGCTAGAAGGAATCATCCCCTAGGCTGGGGCATGCAGCCGTGACAGTCTCCCTCCTAGGGTCCTGCGCGGCTCCTTCCTGTGACTTACTGCAGTGTGTAACGATATGTTTATTTTGTGCTTATTGGATTAATAATCTGTCTCTCCACTGAACTTCCACTCCGTTTGGGCAGGCGTGGAGGTCTGTTTTCCTTGGTGCTGAGTACCCCTAGTGTCTGGCACAGAGGAAGTTCTTAATATATATTTACTGGTAGGATGGATAATGGAATGAATGAGGGAGGAGGGAATGAATGAATATGTGAGAGAAACATCCAGAACCGATCCAGTCCAGCCTACTGTCCTCCATGGTAACCCCTTTAATCCAAGCCTCTGTCATCTCATGCGTGGACTGGTACAGTAGCATCTTCTCTGGTCTCCCTGTTTCCACCCTGCCTCCCTATAGTCCTTTTTCCTCACAGCCACCAGAGGTATTCTCTTAAACTTAATAAGTTAGATCCTGCCCCTCCTCTGCTCAGAACTCTCCCACACCTCTCATCTCACTCAGGGAAGCACCCGGAGTCGTCCTCATGGCCCACAAGGAATGCATGACCTGCTGTTGGCAACTCTGGACCCCCACTACTACTCACCACCAACCTCCCTCCCTTACTCCACTCCCTTACTCCGCCTCTGCTCCTGCCTCAGGGCCTTTGCACTGGCAGCTTCCCTCTCTCTAGAGTAACCTTTCCCCCAGACAAGCCTCATAGTAAATCCTTACACAAAAGTGCTTCCCAGCCTTCTCCTGGCACTCCCTGGCCTCTTATCCTACTCCATCTCCCCATAAAGCTCTTATTTCCTAACACACTACAGAATTTTCTCACTGTTTGTTTGCTCTCTGCATTCCCCCGCCCCCATAAGAATATGAGCTCTTTGAGGGCAGAGATTTTTGTCTGGGATGTTCACTGCCATATCCCAGGCCCGAGGACAGTTTCTGATACACAGTAAGTGCTCAGTAAATATTGGTTGGTTGAATAAATTAATATTGAAAGGACCATCCAAAGCTGATTTCAATCATTTCTTTAAAATTATTTTTATGGAGCACCTTCTCTGAGCCAGACTTTGGCTTGGGCATCAGTTCTGAAGGGTGGGGTGGGCAGTGTCCTGGGAGAGGACGGTGGGAGGGGGGCATGGAAGGGAGTGACTTGGATGGGTACAGAAAGAAGAGTGGTCTCAGTCTTGGGGTAGGGCAGCAGGGAGGGGAGAGGCCAGCTGGAGCCTGGGGCTCAGAGGAAAATAGAACTCTGACTGAGATCTATTTCAGGCTGAACAGAGTCCCCCACAAAATTTATATGTTGGACTGACCCTCAGAACCTCAGAATATGATCTTATTTGGAAATAGGGTTGTTGTAGATCTTAACTAGTCAAGATGAGGTCACCAGGGCGGGCCCTAGTCCAATGGTATCCTTACGAAAAAAGGGAAACCAGAGCATAGCTGTGCACACAAGAATGGCACATGAACACAGAGATCCAAAGGATATGCCTGCGGACCAGGAACACCAAAGATTTCAGCAAACCCCCAGAAGCTAGAGGAGAAACAAGGAGCAAATTTTCCATTTGGAAAGAGTCACACAGAAAAAGGGACCAGCCCTGCCAATGCCTTGACCTCAGACGGGTAGTCCGTCCATCTGCCCTGGACCTTTGAGGAGCACAAAGGCCGAGAAACAAAGAATAGGACCAGACTTAAGTAGATAGAAGACTGTCCACCAAGAGGTGCTGAAAACAAAGCTCAAGGCCTGGCATGTAGTAAGGGCTCAATGAACTGTAGCCAGAATTCTATCCTAAGAATATGGATTTAATGCTTCCCCAGTCTCCATCCTCAGTCTGCACATCTGTAAAATGAAGCTGGGGGTTACATCTGTGGCTTCTGGCTCTGTCACGGGGTGAGGGGCGGTGTGGGAAGTTTGTTGCTTGACATTAATATGATCGTGTCTGCACATGCACCTTGTACATCATCCATCCTTCCTGGACACAGGTGCACTTTGGAAATCCAACATTTGCCACTAACGGGCTTCCTCCACTGAGGGCAGTACCCGTCTCTCCATCTGATCTCTCCCTTCCGCTTCTCCTTTCACCCCCTCTCTTCCCTCTTACCTGACTCCACCTCTGCCTGGGGCTCCCCACTGCAGTACGTGCCCGAGGACCTTGGCATCTCTGAGCTACCCTCGTTATTACCCTGGCAAAACATTTCCCAGCCAAGCCCTTAATCCACTTCCAGTAACCCAGAGGGGCACCACCAGCAGTGTGGGGACTGATCTCCAGGCTCCGCCCCCTCCCCTCCTGCTTCTCCCCTCCTCCTCCCTGGTGCTGGAATGGGACTGGGAAGCTGGAGGCGAGGGCTTGCTGTCTTTCCTGTCCTGGATCTGTCCCCCTATGGACAGGACCAGACAAGAACCCAGAGAGAGCGAGGGAGCCTGGAGTCTACAGTCGGAGGTCCGTGTCTCAGACAATGAGGCAAAGTCCATGCTGGTGGTCATTACGGCCGTTAGTGTTAGGATTTTCTCCTCCTTGGCATATCCCACTCCTTGTGGAGAGCTGTGTAGTCAGTGCGGCACTGAGGAATGTATTTTTACTTATTTTTTTAAAGATTTTATTTATTTGTTTGACAGAGAAAACACAGCGAGAGAGGGAACACAAGCAGGGAGACTGAGAGAGGGAGAAACAGGCTTCCCACCGAGCAGGGAGCCCGATGCAGGGCTCGATCCCAGGACTCCAGGATCATGACCTCAGCCCAAGGCAGACACTTAACGACTGAGCCACCCAGGGACCCCTGTGCTGAAGAATTTATGAGTGTCACCTTGTTTGAGCCTCAGGACACACGGTTAGAGGGCAGAGGTGGGGGGAAGGTTCACCAGTAGGCTTCAGAAGTGTAGGCTTCTGGGCTTCTCACTGCTATGGGCCCCTTTTAAGCAAATATTCACTCTGTATCTAGTATTTTATTCATAATTAGACATATTTTTTCTTAATGCCATCTTCCAAAATTATATAAGCTCAGGGCCTCCAAGTCTAGATCCACCCTAGAAGGAGCAAGTCTCATTATACCCTTTCTACAGAGGAGAGCTTTGGGGCCCAGAGAAGGTCCCTCAGTTTCCTGAGGGCACATAACTTGGAAGAGGCAGGCTGGGGACCTACACCAGAGCCCTTGGCCGCCACATCGTACAACCTTCCTGTGGAGAAGAAAAGCTCCCAACCTATCCGGTCTATAGATCTCCTGCTCCCCAGGGGCCGGACTGTGGCCTCCAGGCCCTTGGTGGAATCACAGGACCTTAACAGGGTGGGATGCAAGAGTGAGAAGCAAGGACCAAGCATGAGAAACAGTTGCTTGGCTGGAGAGATGTGGGTGATCTCTGCCAACAGTCCCAAGTTCCTAAAGAAGATGAAGTTAAGGTTGTCAAAGAAAGTGGGATAGGTGGTTCCCCTTGAAGTTTTCCAGCACAAGCTTATTATGTTTCTTTTTATAAGATGTTTGCAACAGGGGTGCCTTGGTGGCTCAGTCAGTTAAGTGTCTGCCTTCAGTTCAGGTCATGATCCCAGAGTCCTGGGATCAAGCCCCACGTCGGGATCCCTCCTCTCTCTCCCCCTGCCCCTCCAATCATGTGCTTTCTCGCTCTCGCTCTCTCTCTCAAGTAAATAAAATCTTTAAAAAAAAAAACACACAGGGTGCCTGGGGGGCTCAGTGGGTTAAAGCCTCTGCCTTTGGCTCAGGTCATGATCTCAGGATCCTGGGATCAAGGCCCACATCAGGCTCTTCAGTAGGAGGCCTGCTTCCTCCTCTCTGTCTGCTTGCCTCTCTGCCTACTTGTGATCTCTCTCTCTCTCTCTCTCTCTCTCTCTCTCTCTCTCAAATAAATAAAATCTTTTAAAAAACAAACAAAAACAAAAAACACTAAAGATGTTTGCAGCAAACTGAATGATGTCTAAGTGAGAGCTCAGGATGAATTAATGAATGTCAACACCATGTACCACTGTAACCCTGGTCCAAGCCACCAACACAGCCACGTTCTAACTGACCTCCCTGCTTCTGCCCTTGCCATGCTCTTCACCCACCAGCATAGAAGCCACTGTGCAATTCCATCGCAAAATGTCACAAATCACAACAGTTCCTATACACACTCACCCCCCAGATGACCTCTCTGACCCCATCTCCTGCTAATTTCCCCTAGCTCACTCCCTTCAACAATGCCAGCCCCTTTACTGTGCTCAAGCACTCTGAACATGTTCTGCCTCAGGGCCTTTGCACTGGCTATTCCAGTTTCCCAGCACCTTCCTTCTCCAGGAAACCACATGGCTTGTTTCTTTGCCAAGTGTCAAAGTCTAACACTGCAATCTCACACCCAGTCTCTCTTACCTTGGTCCGAATGTGTTTTCCTCCTTGGCCCTTGCAACCACCAACCCCCCTATGCATTCTACTTATTTATCTCGTTCGTTATCCATTTCCCTCTCTAGAGTGTCGGTTCCACGAAGCCAGGGACTTTCGTCTCTTGTTCACCACCACGTCCCCAGTACCGCCACGTCCCCCACCATGTCCCCCCATCAACACCCTAACATCAGCCACTGGCAGACCTATGGGACAACACGGCACCTTCCCGCTTATGATAAATACCTAAACTCTAAGCAAAGAAAATAGTCTGGGAGGCACTGCCAGGGCGTCCAGAGCAGAGCATCTCTGTGAATGGGGCCCCAGGAGGGGAATGTACTCCGATGGCTAAGGGAGCACGGACGCAGAGGTCTGTGTGCACTTCACACGTCACTGCCAGCAGCCCCCCACCTGTCCTCTCTGTGGCTGCCTCTTCAATGAGGTAGAGAAAAGGCCCTTTCTTCTTTTCCTCTCCTCCAAAGCCAATCTTTATATTGATTTCTCCGCCTCCACCTCTAGCCGCAGTCACTGGGCGTTGGGAGAGCCTGAGCATGTTGGTTTTGCTTAAGATCCCGAGGGGTCCACAGAGCCTCTGGCTGCCACATCAGGGGGCAAGGACCCTGGCTGGCTGGTGTAGGCACCCCCTGGGGCTCTTGAAACAAACCAGCACCCACTCGGGTTTAGACATTTATGCCCTAAGTGAAATCTGGGTTCCTTGTTTGTGCCGGGCCCCATTCCTAGGGCAGAATCCCCGAGTGAGTCATTCAACTAATATTTGATGAGCACCTACTATGCACCAGGTACTCTTCTAGGTACTGGGATACAGCTCGGAGCAACAGGGATGAAAATCCCCTCTCCTTGTAGAGCGGGAAACAAGGGGGAAAAACAGGGGGAAAAAACAAACCCATATGTCAAATGGTGACAAACATTAAGGGAAAACATAATGTAGGCTTAGAGAGGCAGTGACTGTTAAAGTGGGATGGGCTACAATTTCATGAGAGGCATCAAGTTCACGTTTGAAGCACAGATAAGTTTTGAGCACAGTGTTGGAGAGGGTGAGGGACTGGGGGGACTGCCTGGAGGAGGTGAGGGAGATAGCCATTGGCAATCGGAGAGAAGACAGCCCACGCCAGGAAATGGCAGGTGCAAGACTCTGAGCTCTGAGTTTCTGGGAAAATCCTATAGGGCTTTCCATGTCCTGGTGAGGATGTTGGCTTTTTCTCCACAATGAGGTGGAAGGCACTGGAGGATTCTGAGCAGGAAGTCACAGGATCTGACCTGAACTGTAACAGGTGTATCGTGGCTGCTGTGTGCAGCAGAGACTGGAGGAAGGAAAGGGAGGAGGCAGGGCTACATTTTGTTTATTCCACTCCCTTATTGCTTGATATTCTGCCTGACTTCTAGGTATCAGAACTGTCCCACTATGAAATGGACTGCCTGCAGAGAGACTGAATTCCCAGCACTGGAAGGATCCAAGCAGAGCCTGAGGGATGAAGTAGACAATATTGTAACCTCTAAGCTCCTTCCCTGCCCTGAGATTTTAAAGATAGACCTGAGGTTTTCTGGCCTTCTTATCCTTCCTCCCTTACACACTCCCCTCTGCCACCACCTAGGCTGATAAGTCAGAACCCTTTTTAGTTGTAAGTAACAAGAACCCACATCAGATGGGCTTAAGTACAGAAGGGAACTGACTGGATGACAAAAGTGAAAAATTCCTGCTTCAGGCACAACTAGATCCAGGAGCCCGATTGCTCTCATTTGAAATCTGTCTCTTTCTACCTTTGGGCTGTGCTTTCCTCAGTGGTGGCCTTATTCTCGGACAGGCTCTCCTCACATGTCATGGAGAACAGCCACCAATAACCTCAGGCTGACAGCCTTCCAACTTAGCGACCCAAGAGAGAGACTACCTCTTTGCCGTCAAAAGTACCAGGATGGAATCTCATTGGCCCACGTGGGTTCTGTGCGCATCCTTTAGCCAATCATTTCAGACAGAGGTATGACATGCTCTGATTGGCTGGGACCGGTCCCATACACCCCTGGAGCTGAGCCGAGTGGGACCACTGCGCCTGAGCCACGGGAGTTCCCTTAAAGGAAGATGGGCGGGGGAGCTATGAGAACAGGAGTGGCGGGCTTCAGACCACCTCTGCCCAATGGAGAGTCTACAGGGACAGCCCGAATTACCCCACTTAGCTTCTTCAATCACTCCATTTCCCAAGTCAGAACCCGAGAGTTCACAAAACACGGTCAAGGGCAAAAACACTTGGGAGCACAGTTATAGTTGTTTGCAAACAAAGTCTGGACATAAACATAAAGCTTTCCAGTGTTTGTGCTCTGCCATCAGCCCCAAGGCCACCTGGACCCCTGCCAAGTCTGAACTCATGGAAATGACACAAAAACAATAGCAAGGCGATGCTGAGCAGGGAAGGGTGATCTGAATCCTGCGAAGCCAACAGCATCTGGCAAAATACCACCTCTGCCCTGCCAAGAGGGCTCAAGAGGTCCTTGGACCCATCCTCCTGCCTCCAAGTGGGACTGAAGACAATCCCTAAATCACATGCATCAATCATGGACAGATGAGGCTCAGAAACACCAGGTGCAATTGTCCTCATGGAACCGGATTTTTGATAACAAAACCCACTTCTATATTTCCTGTAAAAATGCCATGGAAGATAAGTGGCTCCATCCAAAGCAAGCCCTCTGCTGCTTGCAGAATTCTTTTTTTCTTTTCTTTTTCCTTTCCTTTCCTTTCCCTCCCTTCCTTCCTCCTTTCCTCCTTCCCTCCCTTCCTTATTTCCTCCCTCCCTCCCTTCCTTTTTTCTTTCTTTCCTTTGTTTCTTTCTTTTTTTCTTCCTTTTCTCTCCTTTCTTGCTTCTTCTTTCTTTCTTCCTTTCTTTCTCTTTCTTTCTTTTTTTCTTTCTCCTTCCTTCCTCCCTCTCTCCCTCCCTCCCTTTCTTTCTCTTTCTTTTCAATGTCTTTAAGGGGTTGATATCCTGGCTTCCAGGGAGCTCAGAACCTAAAACTTACCCAAGTTAACTTACTCTGTGGGTCTATAGTCCTGTGTGTGTATGTGTTGAGTTTTTTTTTTTTGAGGGGTTGTTTTTTGGGGTTTTTTTGCCTTGGTTCTGATTCTGTTTAACTTTTTAAATGATTATTCTAACTACCATGTTGCAAATGCCCTTAAACCCTTTTTGGAACGAGTTGGGAATGTGTATCAGCATAAGGAAGATAGAAGAGCACTGGGGAGGTGCCCTGTGGTTAGAAATTCATGGGGAATTCACTGGAAGACAGATCCAGCATGGTTCTGGAGTTGGGAACTGGAGTTTTAAGGTCAAGAGAAGTGGGTTTGAACACTGACTCCTCAAACCGTGCAGGGTTGAACAGATCACGTAACCTCTCTGAGCCTCCCTATTTATTTAAATCTTTATAGTAGAGTTAGAAAATTCCACTAGGCATCAGGGAAAATGCAAATTAAAATAGTGATGAGATACCATTTCATATGCACTAGACTGATTAAAATAGAAACTGACATTATCAAATGTTGGCAAGAAAGTGGAGCAACCAAACGATTCGCTGTTCTGTGACTGGACCACACAGGGATCTGTAACTCTTCTTCAGTCACCCATCAAGGCTGGTGGGGATGTAGAGTGGTATTTGGAAGTATGTGTGGCAGTTTCTTGTAAAACTAAACCTACAGGATGCCGCGGTGGCTCGGTTGGTTGGACATCTGACTCTTGATTTGGGCTCAGGTCATGATCTCAGAGTTGTGAGATGGAACACCGCGTGGGGGCTCTAGCTCTCAGTGGGGAGTCTGCTTCTCCCTCTCTCTCTCTCTCTCTCTGCCCTTGCCCCCGCTCGCACTCTCTCTCTCCCTCTAAAGTAAGCAAATCTTAAAAGCAAAAAAAACAAAGAAACTAAACCTATAATTATTTATGATCCAACAATTCCACTTTAAGTATTTATCCAAGATAAATAAAAACACATGTCCACAAAAGTATTTGCACGAAATATTCATAGCAGCTTTTTTCATAATAGCCCCCAACCGGAAACAGCTCAAGTGTCCACCAACAGATGAACAGATAAATATATTGTGGTGTGTCCAAGCACTGGAATACCATACAGCAATAAAAAGAGACAAACTACTGATAGACATAAGGACATGGATGAACCTCAAAAATTTACACTGAATGAAAGAAGCCATATACCAGCTAGAGTCCACACATTTACATGAAGTTCTATTGTAACCAACGAATCTGTGGTAAGAAAAATAAAACACAAAACTGGAATGATTGCTGCTTCTCAGAGCTAAGAATTAATTGAGGAAAATGAGGGCATTTTCTGGGTAGATGAAAATGTTCTCTAAATCTACAGGGCTTCTGATACTCAAAGGTAGCTCTATTTGTCAAAACTCAGCAAATGGTGTATTTCAGATTAGTGTTTTTCACTGTTTGTCAATTTTATCTTTTTTGAAGGTACCTAATCAAATATTACTTTCCAATTAATTATAGACATGCTGAACAAGTTGGTGGGGGGGAATATATAGATGTCTGCAATTTTAAGTGAATTGCATTTTTAAAATGAGATGCACTGTTAGATGGGGAGACAGATAAATGAAACAGTCTGTGAAAAAGCAAATATAGCAAAATGTTAAAGGTAGAATTAGGGGATTTAGAATTTAGTGGCTGCCTGGTTGGTGCAGTTGATTAAGTACTGGACTCTTGGTTTTGACTCAGGTCATGATCTCAGCATGGTGAACTCACCCCAAGTGGAGCCCCACGTTAGGGCTCCATGTCCAGAGCAGAGTCTGATGGGGATTCTCTCTCCCTCTCCCTCTGCCCCCCACCCCGCTTGTGCTCACTCTCCCAAATAAATCTTTTTTTAAGAAAGTTAGAATGTAGGTGATGAATATATAGATGGTTCACTTCCTTCCAAGTTTACATTCAGAACTTCTTATGATACAAAGAATTAGAGGTACAGTTCTTAATGAGACCTGCTTCACAAGATTGATGGAAGGACCAAGTAGGATGAAGTCTGCGTGGTGACCAGTCCAGAGAGGACATGCCACACATGGCAACAATCATCACTATAAGTAAAGATGGTGTGCAGAGCGTTTGGAAAGGACCATGAGAGCGCACGAGGTATCTAAGACCTAAGTTGGCAAATCTTTCCCACTTGTACTATTTTAATTTTGGATCTGTTCAAACTGATAATTCTGGCATGTGGTACAAAATTCAAAAGCTACAACGGTATACAAAAAATGAAAACTCTCCTCCTTTCCTCCGTCCCCCAGCTACCCAATCTTGTCCACAGAGGCAACCCATGGTACCAGTTTCTTTTGTTCCCTTTTGGGGATATTCTACACAATATACATAATTTTGTATATATTTTTCTTTCTGTCTTTTTGTCTTCTCTTTTTGTCATGACAGCATGTTCTCACATTTTTTTAAACTATCTTGGTGGGATGCCTGGGTGGCTCAGTCCAGGATCAAGTCCCGCATCAGACTCCCAGCTCCACAGGGAGTCTGCTTCTCACTCTGACTTTCTCCCCTCTCACTCTCTCAAATGAATAAATAAATAAATAATCTTTAAAAAAAACTTCCCTTAGGTGTATACAAAATAACTATCAACCTGCAGAATAAATTTGTATCATTTATTAAAAAATTTAAAGATTAAACTATCTTGGTGATACATAAAAAAAAATCCATCCTTATTCTTTTATATGACTGCATAGTATTCCATTGGATGGCTAGACCAGCACTTATTCGCTCAATCCCGTACTGATGGACTTGTGGGCTGTTTCTATTGTTCACTAACCCTTTAAGATGGTGCCATTGTTTTAAAGCCTTTGAAACTGAACCTCACACCTCTCAATAAATGAGTCAAAGAATAGGGGGCTTTTCTGATCAAAACCCACAGCGCATCATTAAGTCCTTGGGCTTCTCACTCCAGCTTTTATTAAATTATCCCAATTTGTCCTTTCAAATAGATGTCTTTTCTTAAGTAGTGATTTACCACAATTAAGCCCCCCAAAATTAAATTAAATGAATTACGTCTCTTAGGTTGGGTGTCTGCAGGAACCGAGGTTGGGCACAGTAATGGTCCAGATGCTATTAAAAGCAAAGGCAGGAGACTGTGTGCTGGGTTAGAAGGGAAAATTCATAGCTCCACTGATACGCCATGATAAATAATTATGAGTTATTAATTTTAAATTACATCTTTAATGCGTTGCATGATTTTAATTCCCCCTACAGTATTAATATCGGACTGGCTTTGATTAATTTAAAGCAGAACAGAAAGGTGCCAATTAAGGAGACTCGCTGGGAACTTTGAGGTGTTTATATCTGTCTCTTGATAGCCCCCATGGTGGGGAGCAAGGTCATTGCTCAAGGGAAGCTGGTGATTATCCACGGGAACCCAGGGTGGGATGTGTCAAGAAGAGTGGGAGATGGATGTTAACCCTTTTTGTGTCTTTGAGTGCCAGGGAGGAGACAGATAAGGATGGAAAAGCAAAGGAGCTGAATAAGGGTTTTTAATGAGCCAAAAGACAGGTCAGAATAAGGCGAGGCATCCCACGGCCTCAGGGAGGAATTCAAGAACCAGGACTTCTGGCTTCTGCATTTACCGTGTCACTCCAGACAAGAGCTTTGACCTCCCTATGTTTTTATGAACCTCAAGACTTGGAAAAAATGGGCTAACGCTCAGCAAATATGCAGCCATAAATCCGAAGACTTCTCTCTCTAACCAGCTGAATGGTTAGGGCTAACACTTGGGACAGCAGCCTGTCAGAATACGACATATCTGAAGATGCCCATGGGTGGCCAATGACCAAGCATTTGATTTGCTAGCTACGTGTTCACTTTAATGTATGCTAGGAAGAAATATGTAACCAGCCCTCTGAACTCATGAGTTCAAAGACATCATGGCTTATGTTGAACTAAAATTAAGTTTTAAAAAAAATAAAGAGGAACCCCAAACAAAATGTTGAGTAATGCTTGTATTTGGCATGTGGCTATGGAAGGAAGGGATAATGATGGTGGGAATGATGTGATGAACAAGGAACTGAAGTTAGCACTGTCAAATTAAGGCCATTACAGCCACATGGGACAGCAAGCCATTGGCTTGGGAAAGGAAGATAGGAGTTGATAAGTATGAACCAATGAATCAGAGGTTTCTAGTTAGTCAGAGAGCGAGAGGGTGATGCCTAGAAGAGCAGCTCACTGTCAGGATATGGCCCCAGAGAGAGTGACTTGGGGAAGGGACAGGGGGACACCTTTTTATTCCACTTACTAGCTAAGCATTTACCGTGTGCCCATCTAACTCTTGGTCTCACGATAGTATTGCTTAGGTGAAGGTTCAGTCTCCATTTAAAGAAATGAGTAATTCAAAACCCAATATCAAATAAAGCCTAGTTGTATGTGGTACATGGCTATGGCAAATAAGAGTCATTATGATGCTCATATGCAAGGAACGGAGGTTAGTGAATATCAAATTAATGTCACTACAGCCACAGATGATAGAAATCCCAGTCAAGGCTCTAAATTAATGACCCTAGATGAGAGAAAGCTGAAAGAGGAGTCACCACAAGCCACAGTGTGAATTTATCACCTCTCCTCCTCCATGACAGATCAGCCCCAATAGAGCAAAGCGCTTTCCCATTTGGGACATTCGATTCTTAAGATAGTTCTGCAGATGGGCAGCGCCTAGAAAAGGTTCACGGCAGGTGCCCACCAGAGGACTGTGGAGGCCGGGGAGAAGGCAGGAGAGGGAGAAGCCAGGAAGGAGAGAAGGAAAGGACAAGAGCAGGGGTTCACCAACGCTGACATGATTATTCTGTGACAGGTGGGTTTGAAGCAGTCCCCGTATCATGTCATTTAAGGCTGGTGACAACCCTACGAAGTAGGCATTCTCTTAGGTCCTCATTCACCCATCAGACGCTGGGGCTCAGAGAAGTGAGTCACCCTGCCTTGAGTCATCCAGGTGGTAGGCGACAGAGCTAGGCATTATTACAATAATGTTAGATAACCTCAGAGCCTGAAGCAGAGGGGGGTTAGGCAGCCAGGCCAAGGTCATGTGGATGTTCAAGGACTTGGAAGCCAGGCAGCCTGGATCTAGAGCTTCAGCTCTTCAACACCACCACTGCCTTATACAAGAGACGCACAGTGGGGACACCAGAAAATCAGAGACTCAGCGTGTGTCAGTCCTGAGGGCACTATCTCGGTGCAGGACTGAACTCAGGTAGCAGGACCCCCTGCTCTGTATTCTTGTCATCACAGGTGGCTATGTCCACGTGGCCCATTAGTACCAAGAGAGGGTCTCTCAATGGATGGAATCTTGCCGAGCACATGGAGGTTCTCAGTTCATGGCCTCCCCCAGCCCGGCTCTGCCCCTCCCAGGCTCAGATCCTTAGCCTACTGGTCTCTCCAGATCACTCCCTTGTGCCTCCCCCTGTTCTGGGGGCCTCAGGAAGCCCCAGCCGGAAGCCTCAAGCTCAGGCTTCCCGGCAGAGTTGCAGAAGCGAGACAATCGCATTAGGTCCCCAGGGCGGATTTGGCAGCCTCGTCACGCCTTTGAATGACAAGGATTGGCCGCTGGACAGCAGGAGCGGCAGGAGCTGGTTCCTGTTCAAAGCTCCTTCTTCCAGCCGCATTAAAGATGGATTATAATTCTGGGGGTTAGAGAAGGGTGAGGGAAGCCAGCCCTCTTCCCAGATAAGATGGCCACGCAGGTGGGAACTCGCTGGTCAAGGGGCAGCTGGGGTCCAGCGACAACAGCGGGGGCCACAGTAATAGTGGTGAAGACCCCCGCTGTCTGGAGTGCCTACCAGGTGCCAGGGTCCATGCTAAATGCTTTTGGTCGACATCCTGTTTTAAATCTCACAGTTCCTGAACAAGGAAACCGAGACACAGAGACATCAGCTAAACTCCAGGGCAACCCAGCTGATGAATGGGCTGAGCTCAGATTCCAAGTCAGTCCTGACACAACTCTTGCTTTCCACCTGCCTATCCTCCAAATGTAATGAGCTAAGTATTTGTACGATTCGTTAAGTCCCTGTCTTCCCTGCTGCTTCACGAGATCCAGGCCATGGTCCATGCCCGTTCATCTCTTTTGAGATGGGTGTGCCATGCATGTTTGCTGAGTCAATTCTGGAAGGAAGGAAATAGGGGATAGAGGGAGGGAGGGAGGAGGGAGGAAGAGCACATACCCCAGGATTCCCTGGAATGCGTGTGCTCAAATTTCCGCTTGTCCCTTCAGGAAGAAAGAATAAACTAGAAGGAAGAGAGATACTGAGCAAAGGCCCAGAGGCTTGAAATGTGGGTGCAAGCTGCAGGGCTGTGATTGCTGAGCCCTGGGCCCAGACAAGCAGGACCCCTGCTCCAGCCCTCACTCTGCTTCCCTGGTCACAGGACCTTAGACCCATCAGTTTATCTGTTAAAAGTGGTCCTCAGGGGTGCCTCGGTGGCTCAGTCATTAAGTGTCTGCCTTCAGCTCAGGTCATGATCCCAGAGTTCCAGGACTGAACCCTGCATCGGGCTCCCTGCTCGGTGGGAGACCTACTTCTCCCTCTCTCACTCTTCCTACTTTGTTCCCTCTCTGTGTGTTTCTATCAAACAAATAAATAAAATCTCTAAAAAAATTTAAAAAGGTGGTCCTCAGTTTCCCCATTTCCCTGCTGCTGGGGGCTGTTCTGAGGATCAGCTGGGAACAGGTGCCATTCACACCCAGGCTGATCCAATGAGAGTATTAGGTCCCTCTGTCAAAGCAGAGAGAACAAAGGGACAGTTCCCTCCAGCTGGGAGATGAGAAAGCCAGACAGGGAGGGTGTTAAGAATCTCATTTTGAGGGCACCTGGGTGGCTCAGTTGGTTAAGCAACTGCCTTCAGCTCAGGTCATGATCCTGGAGTCCGGGGATCGAGTCCCACATCGGGCTCCCTGCTCAGTGGGGAGCCTGCTTCTCCCTCTGACCGTCCCCCCTCTCATGCTCTCTCTCTCTCTCCCTCTCTCTCTCTCTCTCTCTCTCTCTCTCTCTCTCTCTCATTCTCTCTCACGTAAATAAATAAAATCTATTAAAAAAAAAGAAAGAAAGAAAGAAAGAAAAAGAATCTCAGTTTGGGAATTTGCTTGCTCTCTGGGTCTCAGTCTCCAGTCTTTAATTTGGGGATAATGGTATGAGGAGCTACTTTACAGATCTGTGATGATTAAGTGAGATGGGACTGGTGGTGTGCTCAGCGCGCCTGGCCATGGTCAGCCCTAACTACACAGTAGGTGCTCTCTGCAATACTATTACATTCTAGAAAATTCAGCCTGACAGCCATGTCAGGGACTCTGGAGGGGAGTAGGGGTCCCTGGAGAAGGTGGGGCTTGGAGGGACAATTGAGTTTGATTTTGAGGGAATGGCTTAAATACAAGCATTGAGTTAGAAGGGGAAAAGACATTTAAGGGGAGCAAGAGAATGCACATTTCAGGGTCCCCTGTAAAGCAGAAACTATCTTATACATTTATACTTTCCGTTGTAGTTTTGTTGCTATTTTTAACCTTGGAAGAGGCACTACATCCCCGGTGTGAATCAGCTACCAAGGGTCACGTCATGCTGCATAACAAATCATAAAACCTTAGCAGTGGCGGTCGGTGGCCGGGAGGCTCTGCTGACCTTAGCTGGGCTCATTCAGCTGTGGCTGGTTGCATACCTCACAGTGACGACTCGGGTGGCTCAGGCCCGCTCCACGCAGCTCTCATCCTCCTTCAGGCAATCTGAGGCGTGTCCTCAAGGTGATGTAAAAGGGCATGGTCAGAGTGAGCCCAGCTGTACAGGTCACTTTTCAGGCCTCTGCTCATGTCATATTTTCTAGCCTCCCATTAGCCAACACCAGCTGGACGAATGAACCCAGAAGCAGAGGGGCTGAGGACGGCACACTCACATGGCAGAAGGTACAAATGGGGAAACAGATGAATTCTGTGATCTACGGAGTTCAACATTCAACAAGTACAGAAGGTATATACTAAAAACCTCCCTCTACTTCCAACTCATGGCAACCACAACAATGGGGGCTCTTCTACACCTATCCAGACATATTTTATGATTTTATGACGTTTTAATAATTTGTGTGCCTCAGTGGGTCCCAAATTCAGCACCTGCCAATAGTGTAGAGGCTGGGATATCTTGCCCCTTCAGTCCTAATTCCTGCTCTATCATCGGCTGGCAACATGACCGTGGGCACACCATTTCCACTCACTGAGCCTCACTCTCCTCATCCATGAAATGGGCATAACGGTGTGTCCCTTGCAGGGGGTAATACAAAGTTTACAGAGCATCCCCAGATACAGTAGCTGCTAAATAAATGTCTTGTCATTATCATTATGGTTCTTATTAACTCAGAAAGGCACGGGCTCAGACACTGGTTTCAAGGCTTCTTGGATTCCCAGTGGGAAAGGGCTTTCCTTTCCATGGCTGGGCCCTGGGGGCCGGCTGACCATCTGCCAGGAGGGATTGCTGTTTAACAAGCTCTCGTAATCTTTGCTGTGATCACGACTCCCTTTCCAGTCCTGGCTCTCCTCTGGGGGCCTGCAGCCTCTTAGGCTAAGCCTCCATCGAACTATGAATATCTGAGCACCTGACCCCGCATTTCAATGTACCCAGCCTGTCCCTGGGCTCACACGCTTTCCGGAGATCTGCCCCAGGAAAGCTGTTGCAGGCTCTCCCGATCCTTCCCGAAACCCCCACGTCCACAGCACTAGAAATGCCTAATCATTCAGGTCTTCCACTAAACAAGCACTGCCCCAGCCCGGGGCTCTGGAACGCACACAGCACTGCAGAGTGGGTCTGTCCCTCCTCAACGCAAAGGAACGGGGCTTTAGTACCCAGACACGAGTCAGTGCCCAGACACGAGTCAGTCATTGGCTACAGGCCACCACGGGTGCTTGGGGAGGCAATGTAACTCCAAGGCAACCCCTGGAAGGAAGCTCCAATCACTCAAGGGCAGCCCTACAGGGAAAGTTGCAGGAGTGAATGCTTAGTAGCAGCACCTGCCTCCGCTGGGGGCGGTGGGCACTCTGAGCCCCAAACAAATCCCCATGGAAATGGACAGACACCTTCTCTGCTCTCAGCATCTCCTCTTGGCACAAGCATTACCATTGATGGCTGTCCCTGAGAAGTAGGGAGGTGGCTGAAAGTGAAGGCTTGGCATCAGATCAACCCAGTTTCTCACACTGCCTCCTCTGCTCACTAGCTGTGTGACTTTGGGAAAGTGACTTTGCCTCTCTGAGCTTTAATCTCTTTATAAGAAAACGGAGGTAATATCTATCTCAGAGAGGTGGCGTGGGGATTCACTGCCTGGCCAGTGCTTGATTCCTCTTCAACACTTAAAAATGATTGGCTAAGGGCAGAGTGTGGATTTGAAACCAAAATTCCTTGGATCCTACCTAGTCCAGTGCTCAGTAATACGCAGAAAGCTCTGGGGGAAAACCTCACAACATCTCTCAATCTCCACTTTCTCAGTCGCAAAGTGAGCTGATAGCTCTCCTGCCCGTTTCTCTCGGACTTTGGGAAGGTGTAAATGCCAGCTTACAAAATAATCAGCTTTCCGAAGCTGGAAGAGGTGGCAATGAGCCGTCATTCCACCTCTGCTATTTGGAGCCATTTTGTACATGAGTAAACCGAAGCTCCGAGCAGTCGAACAACGTTCCTGCGGTCCCACAGCTTGCATCAGAGCTAAGATAGGAACTCAGCTTTCCTAGCTCCGGGTTCCGGATTCCTCCTCAGAGCACATGCACTACGTCCACCCCCTACGTCCCTCTCCATGACCCTGAGCAAGCACGGTCTCTTCTGACCTCCGCTCCCCCCGTCTAGAAATCAAAGGGACACAGCAGATACTCCCCACGTCCTCTTTGATTTTGAACGTGTCTTGTCTCCGGGCACACTGGGTGCTCTGAAAGCCCAACACACAGCAACTTCCCTTCAGCTGCAGCCAAAATGGGGGGGCGGGGGTAGGGAGCCAGTGCATCCATTTTATGGAGGAGGAAACTGAGGCCTGCAAGGACTGGCCTTCAGGAGGAAAGGACCCTCTGGGCCCAACACTTGCAGTTCCACTGGGAAGGGCTGAGGAAGACCAGGAAAAGAGAGGAGGAGATCCAAGAATTCTCTTTCCTCACACGATCACATTTACCTTAATCCCTTAACTCACAGCTAAGTGCCTACATCTTGATCATTGGAAACTTCCCACGGATTTGCCACTCAGTTCATTACCAGAGGAAAGTGGGCCTACCTCAAAAGTTGGCATGAGCAGGAAACTGCAGGATCTGGGGTGACTGGAGGGGTGAGTCTCCTTCAACACGGCTGTCAGGACAAGGGCTGTGGGACAAGACAAGAAGCAATTACAGAGAGGCCCATGGGGGTCAGGGACATAAAGGCGTCCCTACCCCATCCTTTGGCCTAGAAGGGCTGACCATCCCAGCATGTGCCTCTGAGGAGACAGGACCTCCACCCCCCAGATCCCGGGGCTGTCTTGGGGCCTGGCAGGATGGGGAGGAGGCTGAGGGATGTGGCAGGAGATGGAAGGCCCACATCGTCTGGGGGCTCTAGTGTCTTTCTGGGCAGAAGGTGAAATCCTCTTCATGAGAACACACTCTTATTGTGAGTGATGGCCCCACCTCGGTGCCCTTGGAAGAAGGGTGCCTCCTTCCAGCTCGGTGGTAGGCATGCTATTGGCGCAGCTGGTCCCCAGCTGCCACCAGCACTGCCCCCGGCTCTGGGGACTGCCCTTTGCTGACAGGAGCTGACTCCTGGCGGTCCTGCGCCCACCCTACTTGGGGCAGCCAGTGGCCAGGTGACACGCGCACATGCAAGCCTGGCCACCTTCCTCAAGGACCAGCAACGTCATAATGCAATTTATGTCCCAGAGGCCCTATGTGATGAGAGCACCGCCTCAGCCCCTGCCCCTCTCCTTCCTGCATCCCCCTTCCAGTCCCCCTGGAACAGCAGCGGTGAGGTCGGTTGCCCAGAGGCCAGGCCCCACGCAGGTGGCCAAGGAGCTCCGTCTCAGGAACACACGGTGGCTTGGCCTGTGTGGGCTGAAGCCCTGCCTGGCGGGGGGCGGGGGTGGAGGGGCGCAGACCTGTGCAAGGTCAGAGCTGCATGAAGCCCAGTCGCAAAGAACACATGACTTGTCCTCTGGGAAGAGGCAACTGTTGGGGGAGGAAGCGGGCAGGGAGACAAGACGGCAGGTGGGGGCGGCAAGGAGAGGAGTGAACCGGAGAACCTTCCTTTGTCTGCCAGCAGCACCCCCCACACTGCCGAGGGGCCAGGCAGGGGCTGAGGGGCCCGAGTCACTGGACCCCAAGCCAGACGGGACCGGCGGCGCGGTCCTCCACGTCAGGGGCGCAACGACAGAGGACACTGAGACCTTTCTCCCTCCCAGCCCGGGGCAGCTGCAGGAGGCCTGCGAGCACCAAAGAACACCCAGACGCTATCGGGGGCTGCTGGCTTTAAAGGTCATCTCCAGATAGAGAGGCTCTTCTGCGTGGCCTCGTCTCCCAAATATAGATGTTCTGGATGGCAGAAAAAATGCCAAAGACCATTCTGTTTCTGCCTGCCTCTCAAAAGGTCCGTGGCCTCAAAACTGCATTAGGGAACAGGTACAGCTCACACTGGCCCAGCCTCACCCTCCAGACAAAGAGGCCAAGCCCAGCTGGCGCTGTGGACCGGGAGACCATCTTTCTTTATCTCACCGTTTCCTGGTCCACAGACATCAGGTAAATGGGCTCGTCTCCTCCCTCGCATAGGTTTGTAATAACGGAGATGTGACCTCACGTGGTCATGCATAAATGAACTGAACACCTACTGTGTGCCAGGCTCTGTCGGCTCTAGCAGTGCATAAGACGCACAGGGCCCCGAGTGTGGCTGGGGGGTGGACGAAGACACAAGCAGGAAAACACACAGCCCGTGTGTGTCCGCCAATCAGTGACAGGATGACCCTGCAGAGGCCTGGCACTTCATTAACTCTGGGTTCAAGAGCACCCAAAGAAAGCCTTGGTGCTTAAAGGGACAGGCCGAAGAATCCCACCCAGTGATTGGTCAGGATTCCACCAAGGAGGTAGGATCTCTCACTCATAAAGCACGTGGATGTGCCCAGCAAAATGCAAGGCACTGGGCACACAGGGATGAAGAGAACAAAGATCCCTACGGACATGGAGCTCTGGTGGCCGTGAAGGACAAGTGTCACACAGGTACAGCAGTGAGCGCATGTCCTTACTAATAGTGGAGGACATGCAGGAAGGCTTGGGGGGGGGGCAGGAGGCAAGTGGGGCAGGCACCCAGCAGGAGAGAAAACAGGAAGGGTCCCTGCGGTCATCTGGGAACTAAAAGGGCAAGTTCAACGTGTCAGGGAGACCGGGGCTGGGAGGATGTGGGCTTCAGTCAGCTTCTCTGGAAAATGGGGAGAACAGTGGATGGTCTTTTATACGGTTAAAATTAGCCTGTTATCATATGTGGGAAGTGCTCAGGACAGCACCAAGCGTCTTGTAAGGACCAGTAACTCTAAACTTGCACTCTTATTTAAAATCAAGGGAAGTCGGCTCCACCCTGTTCCCAGCCTCCACTTCTGCTGGGGAAAAAGAAATACCATATGCCACAGCGATGCCACTCCCATGTGGACCCAGAGGAACTGAAACAGGTACTCACATATGTGCACACCCATGTTCACAGTGGCACAAAAGGCAGAAACAACCCACATGTCCGTCAGTGGATAAAAGGATAAACAAAATGTGGCATATCCATCCATGGGCGCCTGGGTGGCTCAGTTGTTAAGTGTCTGCCTTCAGCTCAGGTCATGATCCCGGAGACCCAGGATCAAGCCCCACTTCAGGCTCCCTGCTCAACGGGAAGCCTGCTTCTCCCTCTTCCACTCCCCCTGCTTGTGTTCCCTCTCTAGCTATGCTTCTCTCTGTCAAATAAATAAATAAATAAAATCTTTTTTTAAAAATGTGGCATATCCAGACAATGGATTATTTTTCAGCCTTAAAAAGGAATAAAGTCCCAATGCATGTTGTGACGTGGGTGAGCCTCGAAAACACGAGGCTATGTGGAAGAAACCAGATGCAAAAGGTCACATATTACATGTGTCCATGCATAGGGAATGTCCAGAGGAGACAAATCTCTGGGGACAGAGAGCAGATCAGTGGGGAAATAGCAAGTACGTCACTGCAATCAGCATGGAACATGCCTGTTCCCATCATGTGTGGTCACACACCAAACATTTGCTGGTTAAATGCAGTGGCTTGCAATGACAACATTTAGTCTGCTCTTGAACATGCAATTTGAGTAGGGTTTGATGAGGTCCAGCATCTGGGGCTAGAATCATCTTAAGGGTGCTGTCTTAGTCCCTTCCGGTGCCCTTACAGGACACCATAGATTGGGTGGCTCATAAACAAGAGAAATGCATCTCTCACGGTTCTGGAGCTAGGAAGTCCAAAACCTGCCAAGAACCTACATCCTGGTTCAGAGAGGGCCATCTTCTCGCCAGGCCCTTGCATGGCAGAAGGAGCAAGAGAGTTCCCTGGGGTTTCTTTTATAAATAAGGCAAGAACCCCATTCATGAGGGCTCCACCCTGGTGACCTAGTCGCCTCCTGCAGGCCCCACCCTCACGTACCTTGGGAGTTTGGTTTCAACATATGAACTTCAAGAGGACACAGAGATTCAAACGGTAGCAAGTGGCTCACTCACCTGTCTGGTGGTTGATTCTGGCTCTTGGCTGGGACTTCACCGGGGAATGTCAGCCAGAACACCTAGACGGGGTTTCTCCATGTAGCCTGGGCTTTCTTACAACATGGCTTCTGGGTTCCCAGGGAGCGTCGGAGAGAAAGAGAGAGTTAAGTGGACATAGTCTTGGATGATGTCATTTCTGCTTCATCCTATTTGATGAGGCTATCACAATGTCCTTACCGGAAGGAAAACAGACTCCACCTCTTGACTGGGCCGCAGTGAGGTTCTGGAAGAACACATAAGAGCGGAAATACGGCCATAGCCATTTTCGGAAACCACAGTGTTCCACAGTATGGATCAGAAAAGGTTCTAGCAGGAGGGGCAGGGGGAAAGCAGAGTGTTTTGCAGGTTAGGGGACAGAACTGGTTGGTAATTCCCCCTCTTGAATTCCCTGCCCCCAAAAGCTGCCTCTTCCATTTCTTCCTTGGACACTCCTAGACAGGAGCTTCAGACCCTCCTCGACTATCACAGGAAGAGGGCATAATTCTCTGTCTCAACAGTCCCAATTCAATTCAACTCTGTTCTCAGGGAGAGAGATAGAATAGCGGGCATTTTCTCTTTGCAGGGTGGGGGGAAAATGCGGGCTGTCCTGAGCCCACCCCTTTGCAGGCGCTCCGCAAGAGCTGAGGCGCGTCCCAGCCATCGCCGGGTGTCTCCACACTGAAATAAAACATTGTCACGAGGTCATCCTCTTAGCAGTTCCAACTGAGATTTCAGACCTGACCCATCTTCCATGCCCTTCTTGCCAGGACACATATACCTAAGTTCCTCTCGGACATACATTAGTATCTCGTTCTGAGACTCTTTGGGTTACTAATGACAAAAAAACAGCTCAGAATTCATAAATAATAAAACAGGGGGTGCACGTAGTGTAAAAAGCCAGATGGAGTCCCGTGACCCAGAGGGCTGCATCCAGGGCTCGGATAACGCCAAGAACTCATCTCCACCCGTGTCAACGGACTTCATTCTCAGACAGGCTCAAGCAACCGAGCGACCCTCGTCTTGCGGCTTTATATCCCCTCATTTCCTTCAAGTCCCGTCAAAATATCCAGGCAATTCCCACCGAGTTCGGGAGCTGCCTCTCATTGGCCTGGCTCGCGTCACGTGGTCGTCCCTGACCCAATCAAGGAGCTGGGGATGGAGTGCTCTGATTGGGCAAAACCTGGGCCACCTAACCAATCATACCACGCAGAATGGTGAGGCGCGCTGAGATCGGGCGGCCTGAGCACCCGGAAGGGAGAGCTTCGGAAAAGACGGTGACTGTATTGTTTCTTTTGGAACCAGTGTCACTGGACTGGCTCAAAGCAGTGGGGGTGACGTTCTAGGGTGGGATGGGGAGAAAGGGGAAGACGGACACAGCCCTTCGTATCCAGGATTTTACTCTTTGGATGGAGTGAGAAATGCCCAGGAAACAATCCAGAAGCAGGAGGAAAAAAAAAAAAAACAGGAAAGGGAAAGGTGAAGATGTATTGGTTAAAACTCTCCATCTGAAATGAGATAGTTTGTAAATAGCACTCAGACAGGCCGAGATCGATGCTGTCCAGCAGAAGGATGGGAGCCACAGATGTGACTCTACATTTTCTACTGGCCTTATTCAAGAGAAAAAATAAAAAGAAACAGGTGAATTAATTTTTTAAATATATTTTATTCAACCCACTATATCTAGGATATTGTTTCAACATATAATTAATTTTAAAAAGTATTAATGAGGTTTGTTTTGGCACTAAGCCTAGCGGCTGCATTTAACCCTCTGTATGCCGGGTGATTCCTGTGCATGTCGACTTTGAGACATGCCAGTGGAAATCCACAGTGTCCAAAAGAACTTTCTGCAGAATGGATATGTTCCGTATCCTTCCATCCAACGTGGTGGCCCCAACCCTGGGGTGGTCCTTGAGTCCCTGAAATGTGGCTGTGCCACAGGTAACTGAATTCTCCCTTTCATTTTAATTTAATAAGCCAATGGCTGCCTTCTGGACTGCACAGACTTAAATCAATAGATGTGCTCGGAAATCTTTGCTACTGCAATTAGTATTACCCTGTTACTTGTGCGAGAAGGGGAAGTGAGTAAAATGAAAATGTATTCAGCAACACAGACCCATCTTTTCCTCTGGAGTAAGTGTGTAATTATCCTTGTTGGACAAATTTGGAAAGTGAGGTCAGGGACTTGTTCAGAATCACGTGGTAAATAATAATGGTCATGCTGGGGGCACCTGAGTGGCTCAGTCGGTTAAGTATCTGACTTTGGCTCAGATCATGATCTCAGGGTCCTTGGATCAAGCTCCACATAAGGCTCCCTGCTCAGTGGAGAGTCTGCTTGTCTCTCTGCCCCCCAGCATTCTCTCTCTCTCTCAAATAAATAAAATATTTTAAAAACCATTGAAAACATAATGATCGTGCTAACATACATCACTGAGCAAGCCCATCTGTGTGTCAGGAACTCTGTATACTTGGTTGTTATCTATCATAACTACCCAGTGTGTAGATACTAACTTACAGTTAACAAATAGGGATGTTTGGGAGGCTCAGAGAGGTGAGGCGACTTGTCTAGGGTCACACAGCCTCTGAGTGGCAGTTGGTTGTGGCCCCAGGTCTGTTTGGCTCCCTAGGTTTCTCCCAAGGCTGTACCCACATTTACCCCAAGGAGTAGCGAGGCCAGACCCATGCTTGAAGGCTGTGCAGCCTGAGGCACACAGTGGATGCCCTTCAGCCTAGAGATGCTGCCCAGAAGTAAGGGGCCACCACAGTGACCTCCCGAGACCCCTCGCTGCCCTCCAGTGGGGCGGTGGCAGATGCCAGGGGCACACTGTTGCCTGCACGACCCTCCAGTGGCTGTCTAGAGCGGAGCTAGGTCAGCCCAGGCTGCAGGCGGCAGGCACCAGGGAACGTGAGCGGCGTCTTGAGCAGCTGCTGCTGGCGACTGCGGCCAGCGAGGTCCAAGCAAGCCCATGGAAGCCTGCCTTCCACCTCAGTCTCTGCTGCGTCCTTGTATTTAAAGCCTCACTCCATTTCCAAGCAAATGTGGGTGCTGTGTGTTTGTTTGCCTAGTGACAGAAGGCAGCGTCCCAGGGAAAGGTGCCCCCCTTCCTCCCCCTACATGCTCACACACCCCGCCTGATGCTGCCTGGCAGGAAGAGCCAGATGATTAGAAAGCAGACTGAGGGGTAAAAACAGCCTCTCCTGCCCTCGCCTTCCCCCAAGGGGCTCGTCTCCAGGCCATGTGAGCCAGCCCAAGATCCAAAATGCTGAAGGGCAGAGGCATGTCGTCCCCACACAGTGATGGTGTCCCCAGCTGGGAACTCAACGATGATGGAGTCCAGTCCCCACAGGTGGAGAAATAATGACCATGATGATGAAAATAATGGGTACCATTAGTGGACACCTGCGATTTGCCACACACTCAACACACATCTACTCCAATCCATACGGTAGCCCAATGAAGCTGGTTCGGCTATTATCCCCATTCTACAGAAAGACGACCGAGTCTCAGAAAGATACTTTAGCCAAGGTCACAGAACAAGGCCATGGCAGAGTCAGGACATGAAGGCAGGTCTGTCTGCACATCTATGATACAGAGGGGCAAGCACAGGCTTGGAAGTTTGAACTCAGTTCTGTGATGTCCTCATTGTGTGACCTTGGGGAAGTAAGGGGTTTGACCTTCTGAGCCTCCGTGTCTTCATTTGTATAGTGGGGATATAAAGCCAACTTTGCACGAACAGTGTGGGAAATAAATGAGAGGAGCCACCTGATGTTCAGAAAGGAATCAGTGAAGGAACATGTGTCACCAATGGAGCACAGTTCTGGTATACAATAAATGGTAAATGATAGAAGTCCACACCCGGAAGGTAAAGCTCCGCCCTCTTTAAGCCTCTGGGACTCACCTCCCGGGAGCAACGGGGTCCTGTTCCCAGGGAGAACTAAGTGTTTTGCTTATGTTATCTCACTTGATCCTAACCACAACCCTCAGAGCATGATTAACCCCATTTTATAGACCTGAAGACTGAGGCTCAGGCAAGTTCGATGGCCCGCTATGGGGCTGGAAGGTGCAAAGAATTTGAGCTAGGAGAGCAGGCAGGCTCCGGTGGACTCATGGTGCGATCCCAGTGCCCTGTGGCTGACCAGAGCCCAGGCGTCCAGCTAGGCCACCTCTGAGCATCGAGGGTGGTGTCTTTGGGTGACTGAGACGCCTGCTCTCACAGACGGAAAGTCAGAGGGAGCCGGAACAGACTGTCTCTCACACACTCACACAGCTGCCTTCGCTGCTGCTGCTGGGGAGGCTATCACCATGGCAACCGCCAGAGGCCAGCTGGCCTCAGGTGCGAAGAGGCACCACGGCCACCTTGAGCCCTTTGACCACTTGATGATGTGTCCAGCCTGGCAGCCTCCGGAAGTCCCCAAGCCTGACAGCTGGGTGCAGAGAGCGGCCCTGCAAATGCCCCACCGACCCCACCCCAGCTCCCGCATCCAGGGTCCTTCTCCGGCCCCAAGGATGCTGCCACACTGAGGTCTGGGGTCCTTGGCCCGAGAAGGGCTAGAGGCCTCGGCTCTGCGGGCGGGAGCAGCTCGGCAGTCACAGCTCGGTGCTGCAAATATTAATTATCTCCTAACGACTCCCCAGGCAGTCATTACATCTCAGCTGCTGGCAGCTGTCCCTCCAAACCTACCGGAGGGCACAAGGAACCTGCCCCCGCGGGCACTGGGAGCACATGGGGCAGGATGAGGGCATGGGGCTTGGGGAGTGAAGGGGGTCTGCTGCCCTTCAGGAGGCAGAGAATTGGGGAGCAGTGGAAGGGGTGGGTGCCGGGTGACTGGAGCGGACCGGAGAGACAAAAACTTCAGGCTGCAGGGATGCCCGGTATTTATGGAGCACTTCCGATGTGCTCAGCGCTTCCATGCTGGCTCCTCGCTGTGGTCCACAGACCCTGCAGCCTCGGCACCATCCCCTGCGCGAGCTGTTCAGAAGTGCACCATCTATTGAATCAGAAGCTGCGTTTAAAAAAAAAAAAAAAAAGGAAGGAAAAGAAAAGATCCATGCAGAGATTGAAGCTTGGAAAGTGTGACCTGAAGGCATGATCCCACTGAAGCCTCCCACAAGGCCATGGGGGAGGCACCTTGATGATCTCCACCTGCCAGAAGGACTAAGGAAGGCTCCGTGGGGCGAATGACTGGCCCAAGGTCACACAGCTAACAAGGGACAGAGCTTCAACTTGTGCCTCTCTCCGTCAATCCTCTTACAGCACCAACCACACACTAGCTGGCTTTCTTCCATCCCCAGGGGCTTAGCATCCCTGCCCCTCCACCTCCCCCCGCTTTCTGCTGGTAAAACAGGTCATCGTCAGAACTCAGACCTGGCCGGGACCTCCCAGGTAATGTGCCTCACCTCACACAGAGCTCATCTGCCCCTCACAGTCAGTGGAGAATGCTGCCCCCTCGAATCCTCGTTTTCCAGGTAAGGAAATTAGGGATCGGAAGAGGGAAGCGATGTCCACCAACCACTCATCTGAATGGGTAAAGATCAATTTTGCCTCTTCCTGAACTTCAGCCTAGTGGACTCATACAGTATATGTCTTAAAACAAACAAACAAACAAACAAAAAACTTTAGGGGCACCTGGGTGGCTCAGTCGTTAAGCATCTGCCTTCAGCTCAGGTCATGATCCCAGGGTCCTGGGATCGAGTCCCACGTCGGGCTCCCTGCTCAGCGGGAAGCCTGCTTCTCCCTCTCTCACTCCCCCTGCTTATGTTCCCTCTCTCCCTGTGTCTCTCTCTTCAAATAAATAAATTAAATATTTTCTTAAAAAACTGGGATATAATTCACCTATTATACAATTCACCCATTTAAAGCATACAACTCGATGGTTTTTACTATATTCACAATCTTATAAAATCACCACCCCGATCAATTTTAGAATATTTTGTCACCTCAAATAGAAACCCATGTCCTTCAGCCATCCCCTCCGAAGCCCTCCATTCCCTCCAGCCCATGGCAACCTCGAATCTTTCTGTCTCTATGGATCTCCCTATTCTGAAAATTTTGTATAAATGGAATCATGCAACAGGTGACCATTTATGTCTGCCTTCTCCCGCTTAGTATCATTTTTCCAAAGTTTACCTGTGCTGTAGCAGGTATCAGTATTTCATTTCTTTTTTTTTTAATTTTGTTAATGTAGTTCCATTGATTTTTTTAAGATTTTATTTATTTATTTGACAGAGAGAGAGATCACAAGCAGGCAGAGAGGCAGGCAGAGAGAGAGGAGGAAACAGGCTCCCCGCCAAGCAGAGAGCCCGATGCGGGCCTTGATCTCAGGACTCTGGGATCATGACCTGAGCCGAAGGCAGAGACTTAACCCACTGAGCCACCCAGGTGCCCAGTATTTTATTTCTTTTTACGGCTGAATCATATTCTGTTTTGTGTGTGGATTTACCCATTCATCGGTGGGTGAACAAGTACGTACCTCTTGGGTCTGCTTCTTTCACTCAATATTATGTCCTTAGCATGTTCGTCCACGCTGTGGTCCACGCTGTAGTGTGTTCGCAGCCCACCCTTCTCATTGCTGTGTGATATTCCATCCCCTGAACACAGCGCTGTTATTACCCAGCGTCCTGTTGCTGGACATTTGGAGTTTCCACTGCAGCACCGTTAGGAGGGAAGCTTTTGTAAATATTCTCATACAGCCCTCTTGGTGGCCTTATTTCAGTTTTCTCTAGGTACGTGTACAATTGCTGGTCACTGGGGGTGATGTGCTTTGCATCTTTAATGGTAAAGAGAGAGAACGGGACTCATGTTTGGATGCCAAACTGTCTCTTCTAAAAATATAATAGCATCGCTTTGTTTTAACTGTCTTTTTCTTTGTTACCTTCTCTTTATGGCAAACAGATAGTTCAGGTACAGGGTGGTTGCTCAGTTTCCTCTTTAAATGATGCATTTAGGGTCAGTTGGTTTGTTGATTAGCTCAAAGCAAGTTTTCAGTAATTACAGTACAGGTGGTGTTGAGGCAGAGCACAAGTTGTGAAGGAGAGACCAGATGACGGAGGCCCCGGAGCTTGGAGGAGGCACCGCGGGGGTGGTCAGGCAGGCCCCCCTGGACCTAGAAGGACGACAAGGTATATGAGAGGCTAGTGAGTACTGCTCCCTGGTGGGAGTAGTTCCAGGCCAGTGGGCAGTCTCCATGCAGGCCAAGGGTCACTGGGTCTACCATCAGCCTCTCCCGTGCTAGTGCTGTGTGGCCCTGGGGAGAGCACACCAGCTCTCTGGTCCTCAGCCATCCCACCCGTGAAATGGAGCCACCGGGCTGGACGGGGTGCTGCGAACCCGGTTCCCTGACCAGAAGCCAGACGCACACGCATTTTCCTTTGTGGTATCTTCTAACAGCTTGACCTCACAAATAAGAGGAGGGGTTTTTTTGGGTTTTGTGTGTGTGTGTGTGTGTGTGTGTGTGTGTGTGTGTGTGTGCGCAACCAAGCATCTTTTGACAACATGAAGTTTGGGCAGCAGTGGTCCCCCCACGCCAGGATCCAGCAATTGGGCAGCAGAGAGTTGCAGCTGCTCCCATAGGCCCTGCAGGACGCCCCAGTCCCCACTGCTCCCTACTGCCTCGCTGATTGCTAAAGGACAGTGTGAGTGACACCCACCACTGTATTTCCCCTCCTGCTTTTCCTCTGCATAGATGAAAGTGACCTCTTTCTCACATCTGGGTCTCTAATGAAAGTGAAAAACAAAAGCAAGCCAGGCCAAGACACCAGTCAAGATCCTCGCACATCGCCCTCCTAGACCTCTCTCATCAGCTGACCTCCTCGAGGCCTCTGAGTTGAAGACCCTGACTTCTATGATTTATAGACTCCCACCCAGGTTGGAGAGGCTACACAAGGTCATGAATCTGGGCTCAGGACCCTCAAGTAACTTTCGATGGCTAGCAACAATTCCATGGCAGACAACCTGCACCAAAAGCCCAGAAGCGATCATGAACTTCAGGTCCTGGGCAAAGCCTGGGGTCTGTCCCGTTCACTAGCTGTGTGACCTTGAACAAGTCACTTCTCCTCTCTGTGCCTCAGTTTCCTCAAGGGTGCCAGACGGTTCCTCATACAGACTCAGGTTAGAGCCTCCAAATGCCAGGCACATAGTAGGCCTCCAGCACTGGAAAACGGTCTCTGCAGTCATTACTGGGCCTCCCTGCCCAGCCAGTCCTGCATGGAGACGCCCTGAACAGCCACCCAAGCCCGTCTCTTCCATCCCAGAGCAGCTGGGAGGACATGCCAATAAGTAGCTAGTTAACTAAATAAATGAATGAGGCAGGTCTATGCTGACATAAATCTCCGGAAGAGAACATTTAGACACTCCATATTCGAGCTGGATATCATTTAAATTACCAGACTGCCTCCTCGGCCCGTATCCCCTTATTACCGTGTTTTTAAAGCTCAGAGCTTAATTGCACACCGCCATAGCCTTTACCCACTGCGCCTGTGGAAATTAGAGGCGCTTGCCTGCCCACTCATTTGCAGCCCATCACCCCCTGGCCAGCACGCGTCCTGGGTTTTGGGCACTAGAGGGATGCATGTGTGAGAAGCAGGGTCCAATGGGATGGGGCGAGGAGTGGGCTAAGAAAGGGGCTCCTCGGTTGTCTCTCTGCCTCCATCCTTGCCCCTGCTGGACCATTCTCCATATGGCAGCCAGAGTAATCCTTCAATATAAATCAGATGATGTCGTCCATCCCTGTTTTGACTCCCAGATCCAGGTTCACTCAGGTGAAAAGCCAAACTCCTCATATAGGCCCTCAGTGTTCTGTGGGATCTAAACCCCCATGACCTCTCTGATCTCCACTCATCTCAACCTCACCCCTCCCTGCTTACTTGTCCTAGCTATCTGGCCTCCTCGCTATACCTCCAATAAGTCACTGTGCCCCAGGACCTTTGCACCTGCTGCTTGCTCCGCCCAGCGGGCACTTCCCCAATACTTTCATAGTGGGCTCTTCCACCTGCTTCAAGTCTCTGCTCCTACAGGCCTTAACTAAAATGTATCTCCTCTCCCACACTGTCCACATGTTCTGCTTTATTTTCCTTCATAAAAATTCATCACTGCATTTGTATTATATTGCAGTTGTGTGTCTCTTTGTCTCTTTTACATTCTCTTCCACTAGAATGTCACTCCATGAGGGCAAAGGCTTTGGATAAAAGCAGGGAGCAAAGCAGGGCCTTTGTGGTGCCTCAAAGGGTAGAAATGTGACCCTGTGGCCATCGAAAGCCTATATGCACTGTGATTATTGGGTGACATTCCTAGGTCACCTTTACCACTTGGAATCTTGAAGTTCCCATACCCTGATCTGCAGAAAGAACAGGAGGGACCAGGAAGCTTTGGACCATTTGACAAATGGGGAAATTGAGGCTCAGGAACATGATGGGACTTTCTGGAGGCCACACAGTAAGTTGAGGGGCACATGTCTCCTTCATTCTCTGACAAAAATGTACCATGCTCCTCCCTCCAGGCCTTAGCACAGGTTGTTCCTCCTGCCAGGATGCCCTTTACCCCATCCCTGCACCCCTGCAAACCCCTCCACTTCCTCCCCTCTGCTTCCTCCAGATTTCTATCCAACGTCTCCATAAGGGAACCCCGCATCCCAAGAAGAAGCAGATCTACTCTTTAGAAGCCCTCAGCACCCCTTATATTTCTTCACAGTGCTGATCGGAGCTGTAAATATAAAAATATAAAGATATTTTTTGTTAATGGATGAACTCAGGAGCATCAGCAGAATGGAAATGTAAGCTGCGGTCTGGGCTCATTCCCCGCAAAGCAGATCCCAAGACAAGAAAGACAAGGATGGGGAGCCCGTAGTTTCTATGGGTGGTGATCTCAGGAAGCATATGGGAGGGAGGGAGACAGCAAGGCAAGTAAGAAGGAAACAACGCAGGGTGCATTAATGAGCAGGGGACTGCCTCGGGCCACGGGGGCTCAGTCCCCTCTGGGGATGTGTGGGAGACTGGGCAGAACTCACCCCTGAGTTGCAAGGAAGCAGGGACCTTGAGCCACCCACTCCCATCACTCACTGATGGAGAGTTGTTCCTGAGGTCACCAACTCCCAGTCACTTCTGACCTACCCCGTGTGGGAACCGAGTCCACACCGGAGGCCACTGGGAGCCCTCAGGAAGAGAAAGGCAAGTGGTGTAGGGGAGATCCCAACATCATGTTTGAGAACTGTCCTCTGAACCACCCACAGTAGGCCAAGTGACACGCGTGCAACTGACGCTTCCTGCGATGGCTTCTTGCTGTAATTACTCTTCACTTCTTTCCAAGTCAGTCAACAAACACTCCACTATTAATCCTGATCACGAGGTTAGCCCTCAGCCCAGAGAGATGCAGAGAAGCCCAAGACCTCAGCTTTGCTCTCCTGAAACAGAAACTCTGGCTAAGAAACCCAGACACAGACATCCAGAACATCCCAGTGAGGCAGGTACATTTCACAATGAGGTGCAGAGGCACAGTGAGGTGAGGTGATTTGCTCAAGCTCACACAGCTAATAAGTAGTGGTGCTGGGTCTTGAACCTGGGGCCATACCCTTAACTCTCCTCTACAAATCCCTGGTCTCTGCACCATTAGTGGTCACTGTTAATTATGCCTGCCAATGACCCTCCCATCATGGCAGTACAGTCTACATCTACCCTAATCATCCCATTTCACAGGGGAGGAAACTGAGGCCCCGCAGATACACGATCCCAGGGGTTAGAGATTCAGGTCAGTTGCCTTCCCGTGAGTCAGCCTCGGTTACTACCCTGTTGTTTAGCCCTTTGGAGGCTGGCAAGCAGAAGAAAGATGGAGAAGTGATGATCACTGCCATTTATTGAGCACCTACTGTTTGCTAGGGCTTTTTGCACAAACCATCCATAGCCCTCACATCCACCTGCCCTATGAGGTGTTAGTACACGCAGCTCACAAACAAGGAGACTAATGTAAGCAGGCTTTAGTTTCTTCCCCAAGGGAATGGCAGAGCCAGGATTCAAACCCAGAATCGAGCCCACCTTCCAGCACTGTGCTTGATGGCCTCCAGTCAGTGGGAGGCCCCTCACCTTGCACAGTAGGCTGGTCCACTGCCGGGCAGCCCTCGCTGTGCTCTCCCTGCACCCAGAGGAGGGAATCCAAGCCTCGAGCCTGGATCCCAACCATAATTCTCACACCCCAACACCCGGCCAGCCTTCATGGAGGGGCCAGAGTCTACCTTATGAGCCAGAGTCTACCTTTGAAAGTCCCACACCATAGTCCTCCTCTGTCCTGTGAGGCACCAAAAAAACTCAACCTATTCTCTCCAGGCAGGGGTGGGGAGAAGGGGTGGGGCAGGTGGGGAGACAAGGAAGGAAATAAGCTGAAATCACATACAAGGGCACGTGGAAAGTAGGGAACAGAGTTGTCAGCGCGCGGCACACACTCCGAAAAAGGGAAGCAGGTATTATTATATTATTACTGGTATTATTATTATCAGCAGGAGCAGCAGGATCATTGGAGCCCTTTGAGAACTCCAGGGGCCCTCAACACACTCACAATTGGAAGCCCACCCCACGGCCTCTTCCAACACATTAAGAGGCACCCACATCCTGCACGAAAACAATTTTCTGTGAAAAATAATTTGGAAGGCAATTTGCAATTTTGTTTCGGATATTACCACCAATTTTGAGTCTACCAGTTCCTCTTCCTGTATCAGAACTAAACATTTGTTTTCCCTTCAGGTGTCAAGGATTCCTGTTTGAGGAACTGGGCAGGGAAACTGAGGCACCAGGGGACACACTTCATGGTAGCTGCTGTATTCAAACTCCCCCCTCCCCTCCCCCGTCCGACTTCAGGCTCTGCAATAGAAGTAGCTGGTGGCAAGGGAGCGAGTCCGGTGGGGGTGGTGGCGGGGACCACATATGACTGGGGTAGGGGGGCCTGGGGGGAACAGCAGCCCCTCGCCCTCTTGCCCCTGCCTGCTTAATTGCTCCCGAAAACAGTTGCGGGCCAAAGCCTCACAGCGGGTCTTATCTTTGTCTTCACCATTTTTCTTTCTGGGCAATGAAGTTAAAAATCCCTTCCCAGCGCCCCAGTGGGGTTTTGTAAATGTGGCCTCCATATCACTATTTAACATGCACTGCTAAAAACTCGATAAATAGCGACCGTCATTGGCAGATTAGCTCTTCACATGACGAAATGATTTATTTAGAAGATGCCTCTCTCCCTCTCTCTCTCTCTCTCTCTCCCTCTCCTTTCCTTGGCTAAGAACATATTAATCAGAAATTAAGGCAGAGGGAGGGCTGGAGGTGGGACAGATGCGGGGTGGCGAGGGGTATGGAGGGAGGTGAGAGCAGAGGGCGCCGGGTGCTGGGGAGGCAAAGAGGATCTGGAAGAGAGGGAGACTAGGATGGAGACAGAGGCAGAGAGAGAGAAGAGACACAGGGATATGGAGAGGGAGAGAATGAGAGAAGTCAGAGGGAATAAAGAAGTGGAGGAGGAGACAGCCAGCAGGGAACAAGGGAAAGCGGAGGGGAGCTCCGTGAATGTGGGAAGGGCGCTCAGTGCCCACAGAGCTGGGTCCCCAGGGAGATGCCGCCCCAGTGGGTGCTGCTCCCCCGACCCCTGCCCCACTGACCAGGCCTATCTGTGGGGCACTCAGCACCCCCTCCCCCAGCCCCGCCAGCCCCCCAGCCACAGCCACTAGATCCTTCTCTTCTCCCGGCTTCCTGGCCAGCTGTGACAAGGCTGCATCACAGGGGAGAAGGAGAAAGAGCTCTGCTTCTCGCCTGAGTCCTCTTTTATTATTTCATACATAGACATATATTTATATAAATTTCTATGAAACATAAATATATATGTACAAATCTCTCTCTTTCTCTCTTTTGCGAGCCCACAAGATAACCAGGCCTGGAGCAGCGGCTACGACGATAAGAAGATTAGGAAGGATTGGTTCATTTGTTGTAAGATACTCCAGGAGGGATATTTTGCTCTCAGAAGACCCACCGGAAGGTTATCTAAATAGGCTAGGTCTGAACTCACCAGAGCCGCTCCCCACTGGGACATTAATGGTACAAAGAGCGAAAGACAGGAGGGGCGAAGATGAGTTATAATGATTATTTGATTATCTTGGGCTTTAACAAACCCAGCCAGTTCGTCTGGGTGTGAAAAATTAGCTGTTCTCACAGCGGCAAATTTCACAGCGCTTGGCGTTATATATCTTTTTCTCCGGAGAGGAGGCAGGCGCTGCACTACGGCTCTGGGGTGACAAGGAAACCCCAATTTCTCTTGAGTGTAACCCCCTTGGCCCGATCCTCTAGACAAGGAAATCACCCAACTAGCTCAGGGTCAGTCCAAAGAATGTTCTGGTTTACCACATCATATATATATGTATATCCACACGCACATACATAAAAATTCTCTATATATGTATGTGAGAGAGATCTATATATGGATTTTTTTAAGAAAGCAATATATATGTGCACATACAGAGAGAGCAAGAGATATTGCTACAGAAATGAAGTACCCCGCTTGCTTTCTTTAAAAAAAAATTAAATTAAATTTTCATAAAAAGACTTGGCTGACAGTCTGGTGGGAGGAGGATTTCCGTCCCAGAGCTGAACTGCCCCCCCCGTGATGGTCTCCGTGCCAGACGTGGCCACCCAGCCCTCGCCACGTGGAGCCCTGGCATTCGGATGCCTGGTAAGTAAGAATTCCTGCACGGAGGGGAACAGGATATACAGTCTCACATTCAAAATATTTCTATCCGTATGGCAGGTTTGAGTCACAGTATTTGGGGGTATTCTGGGCTAAGGGAACCCTATTATTAAATGCATGTCACCTGTTCCCTTTTACTTTGTAAAACATGGGTGCTGGGACATTTGCCAGGAGATGCAGAACCCTGGTTCTGTTTCTGCCCCGGGCGCAGGAGGCGCGCTAAGAGAGCGCCGCACACACTTGTTTGGTTAGAAGTCCAGCAAATTAGTGGAATTTGTTCCAGCCTTTGCGGGGCGGCCTGGCGCAAAGGTTAGCCAAGGGCCAGCACTCTGAGGCCTGGGCCCGGAGGTGACATTCCGCGGGCGGAGGGTGGCTCCTCCACGCGGTCCCCAAATCCGGAACGGGCTTCAGGGCGTCAGGGAGACGACGGTGAGGCTCCTGCTCCTCCCACAGGCTGTATTCTTCCACCTCCGTGGCCCCCACGAGCTCCCCGCCCGGAACCCTCTCCTCTGCTCAGCCCTCACCGGGGACAGAGGACTCAGCCGGGGTGGGAGGGTGTGGGGCGGCAGCACAAAAGGGGGGATTATGGGTAAGGTCAGAGGGCTCTGCGGATTAGAGATAGGATGTATTAAGAGGGCAAGACTGCCCGGAATACTTTCCATTTCCAGGCTGGGCTCTGAGCACGTTAATCGGGTGGCCCCCTGGGTGTCGCCCCACAGCGGCCCTGAGAGGTGGGCAGTTTGGTCCGCAGGTTGCCGCCCAGGGTGCATTACCGAGTGGTCACGGTGGCTCTGGCCTCAGTCCCTGCCTTTCCCCTGCACCCTCCTTAGATCCTAACATCTATTCTCTTGCCTGGCCCTCCCCCCAGCCTTGAAGGTTAAGGCCGTGGCCTCATCTGCACCTCTTCGGTCCAAGGAAGAGAAATCCAGCAGGAATATGGACCCGGCTGTGCTCGTGGACTTGGAGATGGGGGCAACCTTGAGGGTTGCCTCCGCTGTGTGGCCTGGAGCAGCCATTCCCACTCTCCGAGCCTCGGTTGTCCCCCTCTGCAAAATGGATGCTTCCACGCCTCTTTTTGAGCGGATTCTTCGCGGAGGCTGCGGGGCTGGGTGCTTTATACCTACTCAGGGAAGATTCAGGCTGAAGCCTGGGTAGTGGAGAGCCAGTGGTCTGCCCAGCGCCCGTTGGACCGCCCTCCTTGCTAACGACCCTGGGGTTTATTCAGGGTCAGGTTGACCCCTCAGAAAGAATGCATTTGGCAGCTTTTTTGGCAGCCAGGCGGGCCAAGGACACATCACCCCAAGTCACTGAGTTGGGGGGGTGTCTCAGGAATGTCCTCTGAAGGAGCCGTACTAGCTGGAGGCGGTCGCCTTCACCTTCTCTGTCCTTCCACCTGCGTGGAGCCTAGACTCGGGGTGGCAGGCTGGAAATCCGCCTCCTCTGCCTGCACCCACCCCCAGAGGCTCCTCCCCCTGCACCCTCCCAGGGCAGGGCAGGGTGCGAATGACCTCGGCCAGGCTGCCACGGTGCTTTCCAGGGGCAGCACCAAGCGCTTGCGGGGCATTTCCTCATTACTATTACGCCATCATTATCGTCATTATTGTTGGACAAAGGCGGCCCTCTGGGTGGCTTTCAGCAGCCTGAGCTCCACCACCCTTCTCTCCCTGAGACATCTTGGCTTCTGTCCCTCTGTTCTCTCCCCCTCGCTCCCTCCGTCTCCCTTTTATGTTTCTGCCCCCCGCCGCCCGCTCCTCTCCCCTTTCTCCTTCCTCTTTATTTTATCTCAACTTGCCACAAATCTGTTCCCCTACAAAGCAGCTGCCATCTTTGTTCTGGGCCATTATCTGTGGCAGCGCGGCCCGAGCGGGGCCGCCGGGCAGACAATCACCGGGTAATAGAGTGTCTGCGAGCTATTGTGGAGTGTGTCCGAGCCGATCCATCACCCGCCGCCTGACACTGCGCGGGCGGCAGCCGGAAAGCCCGCTGGGCCACTCTCGGAATCTCCACCCTGGCACTCTGCACTGGACCAGGCCCGGGGAAGAAGTGACCTGGCCTTTCGCTCCTGCAGGAAGGACACGGGCTGTGCGACGTCAGCTGGTCGTGGTTCTGGCTCGTGTCTTCTACAGTCCAGCTCTCTCCAGGAGGACGGCTTCAAACCCTCCATTTTTGCAAGTGTGAAATGAGCTCAGAGAGGGGAAGTCATTTGCCCAAGGTCACCCAGCACAGTTAGAGCATAGCCAGGACTTAAACCTAGGTCATCTGCTCTGCGGTCTTAAACACCAGATAATGCTATTTCCCAGAACCTGTTTTTGCAGGACAGTGAAGTGCAGGGCATGTTTGGGCCATGGAATGGTGGTTCAGTCTGCAGGACCATGTTCTAGACACTGAGCAAGAAGTAAGAGACATCACCAGGCATCCCGCTACTCCACCCAGCAGTTGATGGGGTAAATGGGAAATGTGGGGCAGTAGAAAGGAAGACTTACCGCAGTAAGCAAAACAGTAGAGTTTAACCCCCAGCTCTGCCACTGAAGCTGTGTGACCTCGGTCGGGTAGCTTCACCTCTCTGGACTGGAGTTCCCTAATCTGCAATAATAATAGCTCCTCCCTCCTGGGATTGCTGGGAGGATTCAGTGCCTCATCAAAGGGCTGGCACTTAGGAAGGATTGTATATTTCTATCCATTCTGGTCCTGCCTGGGGCCTCATGTTTTATTTACATTATGCTATACCCCAACACCAAGCCCTACTGAGGTAGGTACAATTTTATTCCCATTTTACCGATGCAGACACTGAGGCTCAGAACCTTACCCAAGATCATCCAGCTCTCAAAATAATGCATCCTTTGGGCATTAACTGAGCACCTACTCTATGCTGGGCTTTGTCATAAGTGCTCTAAGAGCTACAAAAGGGAGGCTTTATGCAGCAACTGGTTTTGCGGGGAGCCTTCTCTCTGCTAACCAGTAACTGTAGGAACCCAGTTAACCCTCTAGCAATCCTCAGAGGTGGGTGCCATCATCCCCATTTTGCAGATGAGAACACTGAGGCGCCAAGATGTTAAGTAACTATAGAAGGGCCCAGCGTCCATAAAGAGGGCGTCTGGGACCATGGCCTGGCAATGTGCTTTCAGGAATGGAGAAGCACAAAATCACCTCGCTTGACAGCACTCTCACCAGTGCTAAAGTCACAGCACAGGGGCGGGAGCGGTGTCAGCTGCAGAAGCTCCTAATTAGGGTGTGAAGAATTAGCACCACCACTCAAATGGAAATAGCCACCCCAATAGGCTCTGGCAGATTAGAGGAGAACTCAAGCACACACCACTGAGAGTATCAGGGAAGGCTTCCTGGAGTGGTGTGGGCACTGAATGGGGACCCCCTGGAGAGGATGCCTAACTCAGGTAGAGCCCGTTATTTAACTGGACAGGACTCAGACCAAGACATTTGGGCCATTAATCTGAACTCACCATGAGGGCCCTGCGGGAGGTGGCCCAGGAAGTGTTCCCCAGGGATCAGTTGTGCAGCTAGACTTTTTCTTATCGAGGACCTACTGTGTGCCAGACCCCGGCTATGTGCTCCCTGTCATATATTGCTCCTGGGCAAGCAGGGGAGAATGACGACACAGCATACGAGTGCTTGGGGGAAAGCAGAGGAGACTGCAGGGGATCCCGGGAGGGCCTCAGACCCTCTTTGCTTCTGAGGGGCCCCAGAGAACGGGACAGAATACACCAGAGAGAGAAGAAGGGGCATGGTGTTCCAGGTAGAGGGCCAGCACGTGCAAAAGCTGGGAGCAGGGAGAGGGTGATGCTAGGCAGTGTGGAAGGAGACAGGGTCTCTGCAGAAGTCGGGGTTTACAAACCAGCTATGACCAGGAAGGGGAGGGTCCGGCTCTTCATGATGAAGCCAACACAGCCATCGCAAATGGGATCATGGCGGGGGGAGGGGGAGATGGGGTCAGTGTCCAAGTTTCAACACCCACCATTCTTCTCCCGCTTCCTGGTTTCAGACTGTCTGTTTAGTGCTATACCCATCCCCGTTGCCACTAATCTCTTTCGACCGACCTCCTAAGACAGACTGTATTAACATCCCCATTTTACAGATGAGGAAACAAGGCTCCGGGAGGTAAGATCACTTGCCAGCACTCTGACTTTAAAGCCCGAACTCTCAGCAGATGCAGAGAACAGAAGCCCTTCTGGCCTGGGGGCTTCCTAAGGGAGCTAGGGCAGGGTTTTCCTTCCCAGCTCAGGTGGAACCTCCTCCCACCCTCCCAGTGGCCTCACCCGGACCTGTCACCCTGCACAACAGTGGGGCTTCCTGCCCCCTTTGCCAACCAGCTCCTACTCATCCCGCAGGCCCCAACCGGGATGTGCCCTCTCCTGGAAAGGTTCTGTGGGCAAAATTGCCCCCCGTCTGAGTCCTTTCTCCCTGGGTGTGGTCGTTTGTGGGGCCATTTCCCTGGGTTTCTGAATTAATTGTCTGATATTAGCTGGCATTTATTAAGCACCTAATGTATTCCTAGTATATTCCAGGCATTATAATATGGCAGAAGTAGTAGTAGTGGTAGGAGGAGTATTAGAGTAGTAATGACAACACAAACAGCCACAATGGTAACCACGCCCAATTTTTAAGCACTTGCTGGATGCCAGGAGTTGTGGTAACAATGATTTTAATTGCCATGGTTTGCTGAGCACCTACTCTGTTCCGGACTCTGCCATCTCTACTTCCCCTACACCCTGGCCAGTTTTTCTCTCAAGTCTCACAGCAACCCCCATGGTCGGTCCCGGACTTGGCCCATTGCTCAGGTGGGGTAAGTGGTGCTCAGATGGATGCAGGGAGTCTGTGGAACCAGCTGTCTGCTGCATTCCACCCTCTGGATCAAGCCTGAGCCCCCTAGGACGCCAAGTGGGATGACCTAGAGTTTCATCCCCTGCGAGGAGCCAGTCGCGAATACCCAGCTGCCCAAGCCCTCCCTGCGCTCTTTGTCTCTACTGCCATCTCCGTCCTGGCCTCTCTGTATCTCCTGCAAGTTTTTTCCAGGGGTCCTTGGAATGACTTATCTCTTTAGCCTTTTTTCTTTTTCTCTTCCGCTGTCCCCAGAGACCTCTAGCCACTCTCTCTTCTCTCCCCTTCCTGGGCACTTGAACCCTCCTGGTCCTGCGTTTGGTGGGGGGGCCAGGGTGAGGTGGTCTGTGCAGCAACCCTGGGGAGGGTACAGAGCAAGGAGGGAAGCGGCACGTCTTCAGTCCCTGTCCTGGGCTCACTGTGTAGCTGGAGCTTCCCAGAGGTCAAGGAGCAGGCCTGGTGAGAGGGAGGGGTACACAGGTGCAGGGAGCCTTGGAGACAGCAGGGGGGGCTATGAGCCCGGGGCCGGAGGCAGTGGGGGCCGTCTAACAGCCCACACCCTTCGGGAACCAGAGACCTGGGAGGATTCCAGGGTGGGGAGAGGCCAGGGGCCACAGGGAAGATCTCTCAGTCAAAGGGCTTTACCTAAATCAGAGTTTTCATTGACTGGGGAGGGCTTGAGGGGAGGGGTAAACCATGAGCGTGTGCCAGTGTGTGTGTGTGTGTGTTGTGGGGGAGGAGTAGGGTGTAGGACAGGGGGTGCTGGTCTATGCCCATGTAAGGGAGGCAGATAAGAGAAGACTGGACTCCTCCTGGCTGCTCAGTTCCAGAAAACACAAACGCATAAGCCTTATAGCCTCTGTGTGCCTGTGTGTGTGTGTGTGTGTGTGTGTGTGTGTGTGTGTGTGTGTGTAATTTTTTTTCCCCTTTAAAATCAAGAGTCGCGGTGCATGTCCGGGAAGCGGCCCCTGAGTGCCAGGGCCCGATGCAGTAATTAACAAAGGAGCCTCGATTTCCCCGCGCCTCTGTATTTACTGATCTATGCATGCACACACAAGGTGAGATAGGATGAATGGCTAATTTCCCAGCGGCTTTTGCTCCTGCTTGCTGCAAAGTTGTGAACAAAATGACTGGCCATGCATTGAACTGGCTTACACAGCTCTCCATATGGAAATTAAGATAATCCAGGGCCCAGCTTTGTATCTCAGCGACGGCAGGGGAGCAGAGAGGAAAGGGGAGGGGGCTGGGGAGGCTCCAAAGAGACGGGGTGAGGCTCCTGGGCCTTTCAGGGGAATTTAGCTAGATTTTGCTGGTCAAACACTCCGGAGAATGGACTCTCCCACTTCCCCGCCCCCACCCGCTCCCTGCCACCGGCTTTCTTCTGCTCAGACCTCACCAGGGATGTAACACTTGGTCCGGGGTAGGAAGGTTTTAGGCAACAGTACAAAAGAGGGGGGATTATGGGTAAGGTCAGAGGGCTCTGCGGATTAGAGATATGATGTATTAAGAGGGCAAGACTGCCCGGAATACTTTCCGTTTCTATGAAGCCTGTGTTAATTGATGGGAAAAATCTCTCCCCCACCATATCCCCTCCCGTGATCCACTCTCCATACTCCAGATCAGGCCCCTCTCTCTCTATGTCCTTGCTAATTCTCTCTTGTGCCTTTCTATCTTTCTGCTTGGCTCCACTCTCTTCCTAGCCACAGCTTTTCTGATGTGTTAGGGACATAAGGTCAAGGTGAAATGTTCTACGTGAGGAGGTCCTGCATTCGGGTTGCAGCTTGGACACTCGCTTTAGACCCCTCCCTTTCCACACTCCAACACCTGCAATGCACACACACTATAACACACACTATATATGTGTAATTGAGAGGGGGATCCTTAAACCTGGCTGAATCTCAACTTTCTCATCTGTAAAATGGGAATCAGAAATAGCAATGGGCATTTTGTTTTTTGTTGTTGCTGTTGTTGTTTTTGATTACCTGCTATGGGCCAGGCTCTGCTGAGCACTAGGGATGGACCCTCTCCCCCTCTCAGGACTCTCAGGGACACAGGACATCAACCAATAAGATGGTGGCAGATGGTGGGATTGAGATAAGGGACATCACGATGGCAAAGTGACAGAGGCTTACAAGGGGTAAAGACTAAGAAGAGAGGCCTTGCAATGATGGAGCAGTCAGGGCAGGCATCCCTGAGGAAGTGTCCCCAAAATGTAACCCAAAGTCTGAGAAGGAGCCGAGCTTGGGAAGAGCAGGGCATAGGGAAGGGACTCCAGACAAGAGGACCGAACAAGTGCAGAGACCCCAAGGGAGGAAAGGAGCTGGTGTGTTTGAACCCAGGATCCAGGAGACTAGCTTAGTTAAATGCAGTGCCTGCCGAGCAGAGAGGAACTGGATGGGAAAGGGTGGAGGTGCAAAGGGCGAGCTCTGGAGGTCAGGCTGGATATGTCAACAACTAGGTCAGTACCCTGCATGTGTTTCAGGGTTATCGTGGGCTCTTTGGTGTCACCCTTGACCCCCATCCACGAGACACCAGCTGGGTGCACTCCGGCTCGCATACACACACCCACTGTGGCCACCAGACATTGCCAAATGCCCCCAGGAGCAAAACCGCCCCAGGTGTAGACCCACTACTCTCCTCTGAACTGGTTAACCCCACATCCAGAGCATTCTCTTTCCTTCTGCATAGCAAACTTCAGGAGAAGTAGACAATGGAAAGGACCCATTCTGCAAAGAGCAGCCATGAGCCAAGATCCTGAAAGTGTACCTTATGGAGAAATGAAAGGCTTTTAGAGAACGGACTATAGCCTTGAAAGATTAAAAGGCCGTTACTTGGAAGAAAGCCAATGAGCAAATGATGGGGAGACAAGGAGATCCTGTGAATCCAATTCAGAGCTGTCCAAAGATGAGAGGAGTTGTCCTGAAAGGGTTGATCTCCCCATTACTGGAGGCATGTAAGCAAAAATTGAGGAGGATCTTGCAGTGGCAATGAAATACTACATAAAATGGATATTTCCATCACAGGAACTTCTCTCACGATCAGGGAAAGCCTATCAGCTTTTTTCTTCTAGCCCAGAACCTACCAACTTTCAAAGCACAGCTCACTCACCCCAAGAGGCTTCCTGAGTCTTTCCCACACAGAGCTCTCCTGCATTCTGCACTGAAATCAAAAAACTCCGAGGCTTCTCTGTAGAGTGTTTATGCTGAATCTACCAAAGTGAAAGATAGGAGGGATAAACGCCAAGTCTTGTTCTTACAGCCCATGAAACACATGACTCCCAAAATAGAGAGAAAACTGAACCAAACCAATGGCCCCTGATCAGAATGCGACAGGTAAGGGGCCAGATTGCTGCCCACAGGGAATAAACAAAGACAAAGTGTTCCTGTTTTCAGGCTTGAAGGGGTGTTAAACCTGCCCTGTACCATGAGTGATGATTATGTTCCAAACAGGGCTTTAGGAATGTTTGGGGAAGTAACTGGATCTCACCTCGGTCCAGCATCTCCTCCCCAGACAGGCCCAGGATCCAGGAGACTAGCTTAGTTAAATGCAGTGCCGTGCCCTGGATAGGACCCTGAAACAGAAAAGGGACATTAGTGGAAAAACTGGTGAACTCCGAAAAAAAGGTCTGCAGCTTAATTAACAGAATTTTACCAATGTTAATTTCTTAATTGCAAGAAATCTGCCCTGATGAGCAACTCAGTAACATTAGGGGGAGCTGGGTGAAGGGTCTTTGGGAACTCTCTACTACCTTTGCAATTTTTCTGTAAACCTGAAGTCATTACAAAATTAAAGTTATTTTTTTAAAAATGGCTTTGCGGTGGCGCCTGGGTGGCTCAGTGGGTTAAAGCCTCTGCCTTCTGCTCAGGTCATGATCTCAGGGTCCTGGGATCGAGGCCCACATCGGGCTCTCTGCTCAGCAGGGAGCCTGTTTCCTCTGCGCTGTCTGCCTACTTGTGATCTCTCTGTCAAATAAATAAATAAAATCTTTATAAAAAAATGGTTTTGGAAGAAATTTGCCCATTAAAGCAGTCCATCCTAATCCTTTCATATCTACCCACCATGTGTTTGCTTCTCCATGGACTTCATATTTTTACTGAAGTGAACTCATTTTTTTATCTTATTTGAAATCTTTGTCTACCTATCACCAATACAAATGTAACAAATGAAAATATATTGTATATAAGCACAGTTTTCCAAAGTCTACATGTAATGTACTTTCCAGCCAACTCACATCAATAATTTCATATTGAGCATTAACAATTCTGAAGAACTTCTTTATCTTTCTTGTATCCATAACCCCAGCTTCTTTTCCCATAGAAACATCACCACATTTTTTAAAATTTCCCTTCCTTCTCCATATATTATCACAATGCATGTAACCCGCGATGCATGTAAAACTTGCAATTTTGCTTATTTTCGACCCTTACGTGAAGGAAATCATTCTGATTGCATTTTATGAACCTTGCCATTTCTTTAGTTCCGACTTCAATTGAGATTCCTTCAGGTGGGTGCTTTCATTCTCCATACGGTATAGAATTTAAATGTATGAACACAATTTGCTTTCCCACTTTACAGTATGTTTCTCTTCTCCGCCCAGATTTATTGAGATACAATTGACAGGTAGCTTCCGGCAATCTGAAAGTACACAGCGTGACGATTTGCTACATGTATATATTGTGAAATGTTCATCACGGGAAGGTCAGTTAACGCATCCTTCACCCCAGCTAATTACCATTTCGTGGTTGCTGTTACGGTGAGAACGTTTCAGATCTACTCTCATAGCAATTTTCAAGCATGCATTACAATATTATTAACTCTGATTGTCATGCTGTTAGACTCATTTTCTTTTTACTTTTAAATTTTTCTTTTAAAATGAAACCATACATCACGATCATAAGTGAAAGCCAGTTTCCCTAGCCACAAAGTGATGGCCACCATACAAATAAATACCAATAACAACAACAGAGACTATTGAGTTCAGCCAAATACTTTTTACCTGCTGAAGGTTTCATACCCGTTTCTACGCTCTTTGTTGAAACAGGAGGTGTGCACTCATTAGAAAGGTGTCAAAGATCTATCGGTATCAACGGAGACTCTCTCCTTGCTGGAATCCCACAATTAAAGGAAGACCAGAGAAAAGGGATAATTTCTCACCATGGGATTCAAGGTTATTTAAAACCGTGTCTGTGAACTACTTAAAGCCATGTCCTGTTCTTTCGGGGGCCCTGCATTAGCCAATATGCCCACGGTCGGCACCTGTGCCTGTTTACCTTTCAATTAATTTAAATTTAATAACAGGACAAACTCAGTTCTTGAGTCTCACTAGGCATGTTCCGCGAGCTCCATACGGTGGCTACTGTATTGGACAGTGCGGAGCGTTTCCATCATTGTGGAAAGTTCCACAGAACAACACTGCTCGGAAGCATTTCCCTCTGATTCAGGGGGTTTGGGGGGCTCAGTGACACAAGCATGTTTCAAAGCTCCTTTCTCTAAGCGCTGGTGAAAGGGGCAGGTCAGCAGCCTCCAGAGAGCACAGAGAAACAGATGGGGCTGAGAACTCAATGAGGCAGATGGGGCACCACCTCTGGCCTTGTGCCCACCAAGGAGCCCCTCCCTCCTCTGGATCCTTGGAGGGAAGCCCCTCTTGCCGCCCACTCCCTGTGGCCCGGGCTGAGTCACACCCGTCAAGGCCCCTCCTCCCTCCTCAACCCCCGCCCCACCCTGGCACCCAGAACACCCACCCCGACCCTGCTCCATTTCTTAATGCCTGTCTGGAAGACAAATCAAGATATATCTGTGGGAAAAGGAAAAAGGTAAACATTTTAGAAATTAAGATTGTTCCCCAAGTGGTCTTGGTTGGTGCCCAAGAGTCTCCTTGGTCATCAAATCAGAGATTTTCCAGCTGACTTCAGCATCCACGTTCCCATAATCAGTCATACCAGTCTCTTCTTTCCAACCTTCTTTTTTTCCCCTCCTTAAGAGAAAGGCATGGCCAGAGTCAGAAGTGTGGCTGCTTAATACCTCGGTTCAAATCCTAACTCAGCCACTTCGTGGCTGTGCAACTTGGGGCAAGTCCCTTGACCTCTCTGAACCTCCATTGCTCTGCCTGTAAAATGGGGATTCATGTACTACTGTGCTCAGAGGATCAGGTGAGGCAGTTTACATAAAGTAGCTAGTACATGGTTAATGGTAAAATACACGCATCTATTCTTCTTATTATCAAAAAGATCAGGGCATTTGTGGTTACCCTCTATAGAATATAAAGAGGTACCAAACAAGGATGGTGGCAGGAATGTTGCGACTAGTAAGGGCTGATAAATTTCATATTCTGGGAGAAACTGTTCTTGGGCACCAATTTCCCAGACCCCCAAGACCTCTGATCCCCCACTGCCAACACTCCAAGCCCCATTCGGTAGACATCATTAATATTCATCAATATCTAGGTCTCTACTTCCAGATGTTCGGGGCTTACACGTTCTCTGTCCCTTGAAATTAGGTGTGGTCACGTGACTGGTTCGGGCTGATTTAATGTGAGCAAATTAACTGCGTTGCTTCCTGGCCAAAGCATATAATTCCCCGTGCTTGTCCTCTACTCTTCTCTTCCTCTGCTGCATGGGCTTTGGGAATGTAGGTTGATGTGACAGTTTTAGATCAGGGTGGCTGGTCCTCCATCTGGGTGCCTGAGTGACTTCTGTGAGCAGAGGGGTACACCAGATTACCTGCACTGGAGAAATGGGATGGGTGAGAAATGAACCTCCATTATTTTAAGCTGTGAGATCATTGGGCTGTTTGTTATAACACCATGACCTAGCCTACCCTGACTAATACACCCCGGCGAACCCTTCCCCAAAGGCTGTGTGTCAGAAACAACACTCGGGCTTTCTGCTACATTACCATAGCCCCTCACACTGGTGATGAAAGAATAAACTCCAGACCCCCCCAAAGCCATCAACCTTCCTGCGCCCCCAGAATTTCAACCGAAACCTAATCCATGATCCAGTGCATTATCCAGACCCACTTGGGAAACTAAGGTTCAGACCTCATCAGCCAATGCTGAGAGTTAAAGAGAATTCCGGCTTTGTACCAAACTTCCCTCTCCCTGCACCAAATACCTGTCAAATATTATGTGATCTGGCTCAAATCCAGCAACATATTAGAGGTGACACTTTAAAAAACCTCCATCAACAAACAAGACACCACAGAGAATTCATTCCCCTCTTTCTAAATAAGAGGGACATATCGCTCTTGCAAAAAGCCCCACGCTAATTATGCAAACACTCTTCCTAGTTAGTAACAGCAGTAAGAGCTTTGAAACACTGTTAGCATTTTTTGGTTTTGAGAAGACTAAGAAAATAATTATGAAATTCTAAGTTATCTGCTAAACGAAATTGTTTTTCAGTAGACTGTTGACTTTCTTTTCTTCTTCCTCTTTTTTTCCCCCTTCGGTTGGCTTCAAGTTTTTGGAGGGCAAAACTACATTGTGTATTAACTGTGTACTTCACGTGACGTTTGTCATTCCCTTATTTGAAAAAACCGAGCAACCATAACAACAAAACTGATAGGAAAATGCTCTGGTCTTTGAATTTCTCTACCTAGTGCTTATCATTGTTAACAGTTGGGTAAAGACCTATTTAACATTTAGAATGAATAGTAAAACATTCATTTAAGGATTTTTTTTTTTAAAAGATCTTATTGGGGCACCTGGGTGGCTCAGTTGGTTAAGCGACTGCCTTCGGCTCAGGTCATGATCCCGGAGTCCCAGGATGGAGCCCCCACATCGGGCTCCCTGCTTGGCGAGAAGCCTGCTTCTCCCCCTCTCATTCCCCCTGCTTGTGTTCCCTCTCTAGCTGTGTTTCTCTCTGTCAAATAAATAAACAAAATCTTTAAAAAAAAAAAAAGATTTTATTTATTTGTTTGACAGAGAGTCACAAGTAGGCAGAGAGATTGGAGGAAGCAGGCTCCCTGCTGAGCAGAGAGCCCCATGCGGGCCTTGATCCCAGGACCCTGAGATCATGACCTGAGCCGAAGGCAGAGGCTTTAACCCATGGAGCCACCCAGGCGCCCTCATGTAAGGATGTTAACTGAGTACAGACTGCATACTTGGGACCCTGTGCCTTTGTGTTACTGTTGACTGAGCCAGAGGGTCATTGTGACACCTGCAACTTCCCTCCTTTCCTTATCTGTAAAAGGGACTTGGAGGGAGGGGGGTGGAGGGATGGGAGAGCCTGGTGGTGGGTACTGGGGACACCTAAAGCATGGAGCACTGGGTGTAGGGAATGGGGAATGAACCTTGGAACACTGGAAAAAAAAATTTTAGTAACAATAAAAAAAAAAAAAAGTAATGGGTCCTGTCCGTGGGCTTGTTAAACCCTAGGGGACAGTACTGGGAACTGTCCCCTAGGGTTTCACAAGCTAATCCTCCTAAGCCGCTGTGGCAGACACCCTAGAAGATGTCCCACAATAATCATGCCTTCTAGGATTCACCCGTATATAATCTCCTCCCCTTGAGCAGGGCTGCGACCGGCTTCTAACCAATAGAATATGGCAAAGGTGGTAGATGTTGTAAGATTGTACCTCTCATCTTGCCAGCAGACCCTTCCTTATTGGTTTGGTGAAGCCTGCTGCCACGTTGTGAGCTGCCCATGGAGAGACCCGGGTGGCAGGAAACTGGGAGCAGCAGCCCTGAGGTCCACGACCCAACAGCCCACAAGGAATGGGATCCTGCCAACAGCCAAGTCCATGAGCTAGGAGGTGGATCTTTCCCCAGGTCTGGATGGACCTCAGTACCAACTGCCCGCCACCCGACCACAGTCTGTAGGAGCTTCTTCCCAGCTAGGCCTTGCTCAGATGGACTGTTGGCCCCCAGAACTGTGACTGAATACACATGGATGGACCGAAGTTACGTGGCCACTGGTAATTGACACCAAGTTCTAAGCCTGATGCATAATGAATGCTCGCAAAGGGTGACTGAGCATATCCCCATAGTAGACACCTCGACAGGAGTGGAAATCCACCTGCCTGCAGGATCTGAGCTCCTTGAGGCCCCAGAATGCATCAGAATGTTTATCCAGCGTTGAGCAATCACTCAGCAAACAAGAACAGAAATGATGGGCCAGGCTGGCGCTAAAAGGGAAGTTACTGCAGGAAGTTCAACCTGGGTCTAAAGGGGAGACAGACATGAAATACACATGATATAGATGATGCTACAGTTACAAATGTCTGTGGGATACAGAGGTTTACACAGGCAAGGACAGCACTGTAACAATCATTGCTCAGTGCGCAGCACTTACCGAGGGCAAGGCACTGCAGTAAAGGCTTACATGCGGCATCACCCTTCTTTGCCAGACCACGCTAGCATCAGTGTGCCTGCTCGATGAGAGGAAAACTCAGACCTGGGAGGTTCACAGAGCCAGGGTTCAAGTCCAGTCTGCCTCCCGAATCTCTCCTCTCTTCATGGCACTTTCTGCCTCCCTTCATTTACCGTTATTAATTGCCTCTTTCAGATCCTCTCTGTTTTCTTTGCTGCCTAACTGGTCCATCAAGGACTGGGAGCACTGTGTTAGGAGCCTCTGACTCCAGTGGCTTGGGCAATAACGTGGCCTATGGATCTGTCTGACCTTTGACTAGCACTCAGGAAGGCTATGTAAGAGTACATATGGGTTCCCACAAACGTAAGAGCTGGGGGCTCTGAGGACCTTGGGAGTCCTTAGATCAGTGGTTCTCAACTGGGGATGATCTTGCCTCCCAGGGGGCATTTGACAATGTCTAGAGACATTTTTGTTGTCACAGCTGAAGGAGATGGCGCTACTGGCATCTAGTGGGTAGAGGCCAGGGATGCTGCTAAGCATCCTCTAATTCACAAGACCTCCTCACAGCAGAGATAGATGTGACCCAAGGTTGAACAACCTTGTTTTAGATGAAAGACAAGCCCCTTAGAGATGGGATGCATGTGTGTGTGTATGTGTGTGAGTGAGTGTATGACAGAGGTTGGGAACGAAAAGGGATCAGTTTTTTAGGTCCTCACTCAGGCTCAGCAAAGGCAGTCATGTCCACTCTAGTGAAAATCACTAAGAGAGTCTTTTCTTCTTAGTTTAGAAGTCTAGCTCTTAGGTTATTTTAAAAAATGAAGCTTTCATAAATGGGGAGTGTGATTAATGTCCACAGGTTCTAAGAGCTTCATTAACACTAAAGTTACCCGAGTCCCCATCACTCTGCCCTCTGTGATCATGCTACCTCCACGGTTCGAAGATCTAACTCCACTCTAGAAATGAGACGAGCTCACTGGGCATAGTTCCAATGTTGAGGCAAGATTTCTGGGCACATGTTTCAGCCATTTCAAAGGAGGAATTCTTTAAAGAATTTTAATTAAAATTTAAAAATTAATTAAAATTTAATTTTAATTTTAATATTTTAATTGTTGAGTGAACAAGTTCTTGGTGATCACAGAGGAACTAGGCATTTGTTGAATGCTTCCCACACACCAGACATTGCCCTAAACCTTCCACTTCTCTCAAATCCTCATAAGCACGTTATGAGATGGGAATTGACATTATGCAACAGATATGCAAATTGAGGCACCCTTTGGGGAAGCTGCTTGAGGTCCCCCAGCCCAGAAGTGTGAGAATCTGGATTCGAATGCAGGCCAGCTGCCTCCAGGGCCCATGCCCCCAAGGCACCTGTGCCCTACGACCGCTGCAATTGTTATCTACCAGTGACTGTTACCTCTGCATTTAGAAATGCGAGACCTTAATGTAGAATTTTATATAAGGAAGTGGATTTTTATTGGTTGGGGATATTTGGCTTTCAGGCGTGCTACTCATTTGAGCTCCTCTTTGCTTCTTCTGTGGTTTTGTCCACGTGTGTACTCACGTGGCCACTTTGACGAAATGCACTCTGAAGGGTCCCTGTTCTCACTCATGCATATTCCCCCCTGATTCTATTTCTGTTCCTCATCATGGTATTTTCAAGGTCATGAGTATGGCCAGCTTTCTCTTTGTACACGTTGGACCAGGCCATCGGCCCATGGCAATTTCATTCTCGATATTACTCTTACTGCAAACAGAACCAAGATCCCACTTTTGCAGACCCAAAGCCCTGGGCGCATTGTAAGATGTTCAGAATTCATGGCCCATGGGCCTAACATCTCCAGAAATCCCAAATCCACATATGGCTCCGGCCCAAGGATTAAAGAGTTTTGATTCTTCATCCCGCTCAGCAATAGAGACTTTGATTGGCAGAGCCAGAGGTGGGTGAGTGGAAAGGAGTTCTTAAATCAGACTCTTCATGCCAGAGTGTGTGAATACATAATCTCCACGTGTGCCAGGATACACAATACATCATCATCCATAATCCTAATATGGCGTCATATATCACCTGCTCATAATAAATAGCATATCATCTGCTCACAACATCATATATTATGTGATCGACATTCAGCATTTCCTTCTAGAAGGAGCGTCCTCAGATATATTTGTTTAAAAAAAAAGGTGCTGGTGACGTTTCTTAGACAGTGGGGAGCACGCCACCGGTCCTGGAGGCTGGCTCGAAGGGAGCTAGAAAGACCCTAAAACAACCTTGCCTTTAGCTCCTCATCCACGACATGGAGTTTAGGCTGGGCAGATGGCAAATATGCTCGTGAGCTCACATCCCACGCAAATAAAGTTGGTTAAGCAGTGGGTACCTAGCAGTTACCTGGTGGGCATGTTTGAACACACGGTCTCAAAATTCTTGGACCTCTCTCCACTGAGCAGAGGTGTCAGTGTGCTTCCTCTTCTGTGTGGCTCTGCGACCGTGAGGACCCACTGAGGCGCGAGGAGGTGATGCTGGGCTGCCATGAGAGGTCTGAAGCCACTGAGCTGGGAGGAAGCCCGAGTCACAAGGGGAGGCCACGGGTAGCGCTCCAGCTGATAAGGCTCTCCTTCTAGGCACTCCAGCCCAGGCTCCAGACGTGCGCATGAAGATGCTTCCAGATGATTCCAGCCTCTGGCTGCTGTGTTATCGCCATCTTTCTGGTGACCCCAGCCATTTCCCAGACAGCAGGGAGCAGGCACAAGCCATCCTCACAGGGCCCTATTGGAATTGTCAGCCCAGATTCTGTGATTGTGTTATGTCATTACACTGGGGGTCACTTAGTTAGGCAACGAGAACAATCTGCCTGGGGGCCGGGTAGACAGGTAGATGAGGATAGTACTAGTGACAATGATAACAATAATCGTCCACATTTCAGGAGGGCTTAAACTACCCTATATGAATAGGATCGTTATTGTTCCCGTTTTACAGGAAAGAAAACTGAGGCACATGGATTCAGTCAACAAACAGGGACTAAGGACCTACACACGGCAGACACTACCTTGGGGGCTGGGGATATTGGACGAAGTCGACAAAGAGCCCTATCGGTGTGGGAATTCCATTCTTCAGTGAAAAGCAAACAATAAAAAACAAACAGAAAAAATCAGCAATGCCCAAAGTCAAGAATGCGGTACCTGGAGCCCGCGCAGCCGGACTCGGGACAGAGGGGTCCGACCCACTGCCCGCTAGCCATCGAGACCTCCCAGACATGCACGATGGGAAAATATTCACCCCATGTACTTTCACTACGCCCAAGATAGACCAAACGGTGACTTGAGAGAGATGCTAAAACAACCCACGTTGACGGCAGTGGTGCTGCCCTCTCACTGGGAGAGGCACCGTCCCCCAGAAGCCTGGCTCTACCCAGGAGCGGAGCGGGGCAGAAATGCGCAGTCTCAGGCCTCCCCCAGACCTGCTGAGCCAGGCTGCTGCTGAGGAGGTCATTGGGCGAAGCTGCTTCTAAGCGCCACGGAGAGCATCCCTGGCTCTCAAGCAGGACCCACTGAAGTGACAAGGACACCCGGTGCGGGCCACCGTCCTCACATGCACTCGGGAGAAGACTCTCAGAACCTCCGGAGTTGGATCCTGGTGAGCACCAGGCATTACTGCTCTGTTGATAACTGCTTGGCTGGGGTCTTACGCCCCGCCCCCTCAACTGTGAGAACTTCTATCAGGCTAGTATTTTAAAAACAGACTTGTCTTTATTTACTGTATTCTTTAAAATTTCATAGGGGATCACCAAGAAGTGGAATTACCGAAGTATACATGTATTTTTATTCTTGTGTTGAGCATCTGATCTTTTTGTTTCTTAATCCTGTCTTTAAAAAATTTATGTACAAGCCCACACCTATATCCTCGCCATCACTGCTAGAAATTAGAGACACATATTTATAGAGTAATGCTTTTAAAAATAAAATTAGGGCGCCTGGGTGGCTCAGTGGGCTAAAGCCTCTGCCTTGGGCTCAGGTCATGATCTCAGGGTCCTGGGATGGAGGCCCGCATTGGGCTCTCTGCTCAGCAGGGAGCCTGCTTCCTCCTCTCTCTCTGTCTGCCTCTCTCTGCCTACTTGTGATCTCTCTCTATATTCAACAAATAAATAAAATCTTTTAAAAAAATTAAATTAAATTAAAAATGACTCAATTCCAGGATTTCTCAGCCTCAGCACAATTGGCACGTGGGCTGGAGAATCCTTGGTGGCAGGGTGCTGTCCTGGGCATGGCAGGGTGCCAACCAGTGTCCCTGGTCTGTACCCCCAAGATACCAGGAGCATTTCCCCTCTGCCACCAAAAAGGTCTCCAGACCTTGCCAAATGTTCTCTAAGGGTCAATTGCACCCTCAGAAACACGGTTCTAGCCTAAATATCAGGGGCCCAGAACTCCTGGCACAGCCCCCCTCCTGCTCCCTCTTCCCGAGATGCTTTGCATCATCAGTGGCGAGGGAGGATGGGGCAGCTGTGAGTTAACACCTTCCCCTTGCCAGTGTGAACTCCTGGGTGAGTGTGTGTGTGTGTGTCTGTGCGTGTGTGTGTGTGTGTGTGTGTGTGTGTGTGTGTGTGTGTGTGGAGTACGTGTGCGTTATTCCAGTAATTCTTTTATCTTCTTCTCACACCCTGGGCATTATGAACATTCATCAAAATAATTGACGCGGATGAAATTAGCACTTCCTGCTATGTCGGGCAGATAAACTTTGCTGAATATTGATTTCACACAAAGAAAATGACATGTGCTTAGGCCTAACCCTTTATCTGGCCGGGCCAGGGAAATACGGCAGGAGGGGGACGGGCTGGCCGCCGCTGCTGGAGAAGCGGCCACAAGAATTACTTTTATCTCTTCTTCCACAAGAAGACAAGGCAAGATAAGAAGCCAGAGGGAGAGAAAGCAAAGCCCTGGGCATTGGGGAAATCCGCAGAAGGCGTGGGACAGGGCAGTACTCTGGGGACCACAGGGACAAGCTGATGAATTCAGAAGGAAGAACAGATGGAAAATGCGGGATGTTGCTGGGGAGGAAGTGTCTGCAGCCGGTCTTGGGTTCAAATCCCAGCCTCGTTGCTAGAAGCGAGGATGCTCCACCAACTGGGTTTGCCCAGATTGAGGGGTTGCCGCGATGCGGGAATTTCGGCGCTAAAACCGGACAGTCTCGGGCAAGTCAGAATGGCTGGCCATCCTATGTGGGAGCCACAAGACTTTGGACCCCAGCTGGTGCTCTGTTTCCCCATCGAGAACTAACCCACCTTGGCGGCATGGCGGGGTGGAGGGAATAGCCCCTTGGAATTGTGCAGTGCAGAGCCCCCCTCCAACATAACAAGGACAATTCCAGATCAAGGCCACCTCCTCCCAGAAGCCCTCCCTGACCACCCCAGCTCACAGAGACCTCCATGTACCACGAAGGCCCCCAGCTCCTAGAAGAAACTTTCTTCTAGAACTGTGTGACTCAGAAGAGGCAGTTTAAGAAATGCTCGCCTCTGCTTTGAAACCATGAGCTTCCTGTTCTTGCTACCAGCAGGGGCTGGCCATGCCTTTGAGATGCCCGCGTAAGTGGGAAATGTTTTTTCTCACATTGCCAAGTTGACATCCCTGAAGGCCTACTGTGTGCCGGGCGCTGTGCCAGGAGGCACGGGAAGACTGACAGCTGATAGTCAGGAGCTTTTCCTGTCCCTGAGAATCCCAATTGCACCCTCGGGGTTCTGGGCCCCTTGACCAAATTTCTGGGCACACCCCCATCCCAAATAGGAAGCAGACTGGCTTCGAGATCAGACTCCGGGATGGGATCAAGGCCAATCCTGAGTCACTACCCAGGGTTCTCGGGGCATGTGGGCAGCAAGAATGACATGGTTGTTCTCCCTGCTTTGGAAAGAGAGAGAAAGGCCCCGGCGAAGTCGGCAGGGCCTCAAGAACTGGACACCCAGGGTTGAACCCCAGCAGCATAGGGCCTACCTCGTTCGATGACTATGAGGGGCAAACACCCTGATGTTTGTAAGGCACTTAGATTAGCGCTTGGCACGGGGCAAGCCAGTTTTATCAAATTAGAGCTGCCGTGTTGTCTGACATGAAACACAACGCAAAGGGCACCCTCCTGGGTCGTGCAATGTGGAGCCCCCAGCCATAACAGATGATTCTGGATCAATGTAATCTCCTCCCAGAAGCCCTCCCTGACCACCCCGGCTCCCAGAGGTCTCTATGTGCCATAAAGGTTCACCGCTCCTCTAGGCTGGCTCATTCCAGAAGCATTAGGGAGCGTTCCTGGGAAGCCAGGACTGTCTTGGTTACCTCCACACTCACTCAAGGGGCAGGCCAGTGGCAGAGGGGGCCAGCTGAGTGTGCTAGGGGTGGGGTACATGTTTGCAGGCAGGCAGCCCCCCACCCCTGCCCGGGACCCACAGGAATCTCCCCACTTTCTCCTCTCCTCTTCAGTTAAGCTTGATGGGAATACAACGATAACAACATCAAAAACAATAGTAAGAATAATAATAATATCTATCATTGGAGTCATTTTTGCTGACATAATCCTTACTATTCTGATTGAATCCTAGAGACACCACTGTGACCTGGGCAGGAGTAGTCTCATTTCTTAGATGAGGAACTGAGTTTCAGAGAGCAGAAGTGACCTGGCAGAGGCCACACAGCCGGAGCGTGGCAGAGCGGGCCCACAGGAGATGATGCTCCTGACTCCAGAGCCCCGATCCCCTTGTGAGGCCACCGCAGGAGGCAGCAACAAGGGTCCGACGGGCCAGGGTTTGATTCTTCCTCCTGCCACATCCTGGGGACGTTGCAAGAATCCCTTAACCTCTCCGTGAGCCCATTTCCTTACCTGCCTCCATTAGGGAAGATTTATGATCAGAGGGGAAGCAGCCAGCACAGTGTTGAGGACACCGAGGGGCATGGCAATGGCAAAGAGAGGCTCTAATCACCATCCTCCCAGAGATGGGGTGTGTGATGGTTGGACAGCCGGGGGGAGCCCATGTGGCACCCCCTCTGCCAAGGAGAATGTAGGGATCAGATCATCCCTGGTGCCCCTCTGGCCCCTGCCTCAGCCCCAGTCATGCCCCACCAGGCTCAGAGACAAGTCAGGTCCCAGATGCTCAAATTCAGTCACCCCTGTGAGCGTTTCCACGGGCACTGGGCGGCGGCCCCGCCCCCTGGCCATTCCCCACTCAGTGCCCGAGCCTGGCATCCCAACGGGGGGCCGTGGGGCTGCGGCTAATTGCAAATCATTTCTCAGGGCTCCCCGCTGTTCAGCTAAATTCACTGGAACTAATGTGTCCCGAAACAAATTTCACAGAAGAGCTGGGGTAATTACATGATGCTTAGTTCCCCTCCCCACCTCCCCCACTGGAGGCTCCGGGCTGGGGCAGAGAGGACTGATGTCGCGGGGCATTGATCAGGGATGCAGGACGCAGGATGTCTTCTCAGGGGCCCAGCCTCTCCTCCATCGTGCCTTCCTCAGTGCACCTTCTGTTCCTAAATCTCATGGGCTAGCACACTGCCCAGTGTCACTCCTCCATCCCTCCTCCCCTCCCATCATCTCCATTATTTCCATCCCTGAGCTTAGTTCCCACCTTGGTGTAAAGACTAACGCAAGCACTGGCTTTGAAATCAGAGGGATGGGTTCAAATCCCAGCTTCAGCACCTCTTAGCTGTGTGTCCTTAGAAAAGTCACTTAACCTCTCTGAGCCTTTGTCTCCTAGTCCTTGAAGTGAAGATACCATGACTTGGCTGGCATTGGCTATTGTGAAAACTGGTTCACGGGACATAGGTATGACATTCTGTGTGGGTCTAGGGCATAGTAGGTCCTCCACAAATACTCATCTGTCTGGCACCTTATTTCAATGTAATCATTTCAAGGTGATTGGGTAAATATCTGAGCATCTCAGAATCAATTCAAAACAAGAGGAATCACAGAAAGCAAAGACCCAGTCTAACCTCCCCAGATAGGACAGCAGCGCACCCAATCTCTGCCCCGTTTCCCCATCTCATCCAAGCCTCATCCTTCCAGACTCTTCCCATCAGAATCTCCTCTGCCTCCTCCTGGCCCCCCAGCACTGCTCAGGAGCCCCTCTGAGAGCCTATTTCCATTCTGCACCTCCACTTTCTTGGCTGACCAAAGTCACTCATAGAACTTGGTGGCCATGAAGACTTGTGGGAACAGTTCAGACCAGTTGCTGGAGTCCATTTTCCAGCATGTCATGGTGGGGAGGCTCAGATCCTGCAAAGGGAAACAAGAGCTTGTCACCAAGATCTCCAGCAACAGGACCTTCGTGAATGTTTCCTGGAGCTGTGGCAGAGTGGGCTCGGCCAAGGGTCACCTGTCACCTCAGGGCTGGTTGGGAGGCTTTGCCCAAGATGGAACATAGCCTGAAAGCAGGTGTTCAATGCAATTGTTACACGTCTAGATTCACATCTTATTTTTCAAAAGTTAGGAAACCCCCAGTCACTTGTGAATAACCTCAAAGGCACACAAAATGAGTGTGTCATGACATTAGGGTCCAATGAGGAATCTGACAAATACTGAGCCCCTGCCATGCACCAGGCCCGGTACGGGATGCCAAGATGCCAGGTGAACAAGACAGACCCAGTCGTGTTCTGGGCTGACAATGCGGTGGGAAGGACACACTGAACAAGCAGAGACATGAATTCCTATCAGATAGTGTGAAGTAGATGTAAGATAATAGAGATAAGATAAAGAGGGTACAGTGAATATTTAAGATCTAGTGAACCAGTGGTCATGAGATGGGGACATGAAATATCCATAGTGGCCTGGGCTCACGTGTTCTCGTCAGGACCAGCAAGTGCAAAGGCCCTGAGGTAGAAGCGAGCTGGAGTGAATGGAGCTGAAAAAACAAGGCAGGGAGTGGGAGGAAATGAGATGAGCTGGGCCAGGTTATGCAGAGCCTCGAAGGCCAAGATAAGGACCTGGGGCGACCACGCAGGAGTCCTGGCCTCAGGTGGACATAGGGCATTGCAGGATGTGACCCAGTTTAGTCCTATGGGGCCTAGCCTCAGAGGGGGGAAGCCAGCTGTCGCAGGCCACACAGTCTGTCCCCAGGCAGTTGCAAACCCAGAACTCCTGACTCAGGCCAGACTCTCTTTCACAACACAGCCATTGAGAGAAGTTGTGGGCTGAGAGCTCCAGCCAAGCAGGGTTTCAGCTTTCAGTATTCAAGGACTCCCTACTTAAAGAATCCTTCTAGTGCATCCTTTTGTGATGAGAAGAATCACCCCTGATTTATCTGCTTCATCCGTATCTCTTTTAAGCCCAGTGAGCACATCTGTGTCCCCCTCTAGAAATAAAACACTATTTTAAAAACCTGACCTGGGCTTGCTCATGAGGACCCCTGTTTCATGTCAGCGAGTGCCTTTGGGGGACAGAGGCTATGTGAGCCATCTCTGGGTCCCACCCACACACAGGAAGCACACGGTAAATAATACAAGCAAGAACTCTTATTTTTAAGGACAGCAATGATTCCACCCCCAACTAGATGCTCAGTAACGTACCAAGCACTTCCATTAATTTTTTATTGAATCCTCATAATACTGAAGGAATGGGCTTTCTTGCAGTCCCATTTTACAGCTGGAGAAACTGAAGCTCAGAGAGGCAAAGCCACTTACCTGGTGTCACACAGCCTACAGAAGCCAGGACTCAAACCAGGTGGCAATTAAACCCAGGTTCTGAAATTCAAAGTCTATTTTGAGGAAAGAAAAGAAGAAAGGAATATTTAGAGATACGAATCCATTCTTTCACCGTTCAATGCCTCTGTAGACCTTAGATGATTTTCCTGATCCAAGGACAGGGAGAAGGGGAGCCAATCAGCCATGGCTGCTGGAGAATTGGTCTCTGCCACCGCGGAGTTTCTGGCCCTCTTGTCTGCCCTGGACTGGCTGTCGCTTTCATCCCCAACCCCTCCCCTATCTGGCTTCCTTATTCCTCTTCCCAAGCTCCCCCCCCAGGGAGTGGGGGGTGGGGGGTTGCCAAGAATATATACACATAGGAGTAAGTTGTCTCCTGCGACCCCACCTGCCCTTGGCTAAATGAATGCAGTGTCAGCCCAGATAATTCCAAAGCCATAAAGATGATATTAAAAAAAAAAAGTGGGGAGTCGGTGCTGGGGAGGGGTGGTGGGTGGAGGAGGAAATTATAAAAAAAGAGGATGAGCTTAGCTGTGTGGCTTTGGCTCCTTATCTAACCTGCAGCAGGCCAGGCTGGGGGCCACCTCTCTCTTGGGGGGGAGCCTGGCAGCTCTCTCCCTGCAAATGCCCCCCCCGAGCCCTGCCCCCACCCCCCCAGTGCATCAGGAGGGGGCTGGGGGGGGAACCCATCCCAGCAGGAGGGCAGGGCCACTCAGGGATGCATCAACAGCTGGGCAGGCGATGGGCAGCTGAGGTCCCTGTAGAGCTGGCCTCAAGACCAGAGGCCAGGCTTTCTGGGGGCCCTGCCTTCCCTGGAGACCCAGGGCTCTGGCCTAGCTAGGGCCATGAAGGTTCCCAGGATGCTGGAGGTCACACTTGGACAGCCGAGTTGTTTTTATGAATATTAACTCCAGAAATAGGGCAGGGCAGGACCTCTAATCATTGTATCCCACCCCCACAAGCCTCAGTTTCCCCATCTGTACAGTGGGCTCCACAAATCCCCCACCATGTCCTTCTTTCTCAAAATGTCAGCAGAACGGTTATGGGAGGAGGTGAGACAGTCCAGGTGCAGGGGCTGTGAGTCCCCACTAAGGGTATTGTTCTTTGTCCTGGAGAGAGCAGGGCAGACAGCCACACACACATACACAGGCAGAATTAAAAAGGCAAAGAGAGACAGAGGAAGACCGTATGAGAAACAGAGAGAAAGAGACAGGGAGATAAGCTGACAAAGAGACAGAGGGAGAAAGAGGGAGACCGAGACAGATAATCAGAGAGGCAGAGACAGAGGCAGTAAGAAATAGAGAGATAGACACAGAGATAGAGAAAGAGAGTCAAATAATCAGAGAAGCAGAGAGAAAGAGAGGGATAACAGAGACACAGAGACAGACATAGAAAGAGGGAGATAGAGACTGGACTATCAAAGAGAAAGAGAGAGCAGAAAAGAGGCTGAGTCACAGACTCAGACAGGAGACAACAGAAAGAAGGCTCATCAGAGACCCACACGGGAGGGATGGGTAGGAAACCAGGAACTTGGTCCCATTCAGCCAGCCAGCTCCCCTGCCCCAAGTACCCCTGTAGCCTCTGCCAGCTTCCTTCCTTCCCACTCCCCTTCCTGCCTGCCTGTGCTCCTCTCACTGCTCAGCTCTCATCCAGCCTGCACCCCTACCCCACATCCAGTCCCCCATCCCGCCT